>QWBT01000227.1:0-82548 GCA_004802465.1 Citrus hindsii | reverse complement strand
AAACGCCCAAAAAACGGGTGGCTATAGCCTTGGGGGGTGGGGCTGGCCAAGTTCGTCCGCCGGACTCCGAATGGGGCGAGACTTTGCGAGCGGCCTCCGTGTGCCCAAAATAGGCCGCGGGCACAGCCGCGCCCAAAAATCAGCCCCCGAAGGTCGGGGCGCCAAAACCCCCCTGCGGAAAAACGCCCAAAAAACGGGTGGGCTATAGCCTTGGGGGGTGGGGCTGGCCAAGTTCGTCCGCCGGACTCCGAATGGGGCGAGACTTTGCGAGCGGCCTCCGTGTGCCCAAAATAGGCCGCGGGCACAGCCGCGCCCAAAAATCAGCCCCCGAAGGTCGGGGCGCCAAAACCCCCCTGCGGAAAAACGCCCAAAAAACGGGTGGGCTATAGCCTTGGGGGGTGGGGCTGGCCAAGTTCGTCCGCCGGACTCCGAATGGGGCGAGACTTTGCGAGCGGCCTCCGTGTGCCCAAAATAGGCCGCGGGCACAGCCGCGCCCAAAAATCAGCCCCCGAAGGTCGGGGCGCCAAAACCCCCCTGCGGAAAAACGCCCAAAAAACGGGTGGGCTATAGCCTTGGGGGGTGGGGCTGGCCAAGTTCGTCCGCCGGACTCCGAATGGGGCGAGACTTTGCGAGCGGCCTCCGTGTGCCCAAAATAGGCCGCGGGCACAGCCGCGCCCAAAAATCAGCCCCCGAAGGTCGGGGCGCCAAAACCCCCCTGCGGAAAAACGCCCAAAAAACGGGTGGGCTATAGCCTTGGGGGGTGGGGCTGGCCAAGTTCGTCCGCCGGACTCCGAATGGGGCGAGACTTTGCGAGCGGCCTCCGTGTGCCCAAAATAGGCCGCGGGCACAGCCGCGCCCAAAAATCAGCCCCCGAAGGTCGGGGCGCCAAAACCCCCCTGCGGAAAAACGCCCAAAAAACGGGTGGGCTATAGCCTTGGGGGGTGGGGCTGGCCAAGTTCGTCCGCCGGACTCCGAATGGGGCGAGACTTTGCGAGCGGCCTCCGTGTGCCCAAAATAGGCCGCGGGCACAGCCGCGCCCAAAAATCAGCCCCCGAAGGTCGGGGCGCCAAAACCCCCCTGCGGAAAAACGCCCAAAAAACGGGTGGGCTATAGCCTTGGGGGTGGGGCTGGCCAAGTTCGTCCGCCGGACTCCGAATGGGGCGAGACTTTGCGAGCGGCCTCCGTGTGCCCAAAATAGGCCGCGGGCACAGCCGCGCCCAAAAATCAGCCCCGAAGGTCGGGGCGCCAAAACCCCCCTGCGGAAAAACGCCCAAAAAACGGGTGGGCTATAGCCTTGGGGGGTGGGGCTGGCCAAGTTCGTCCGCCGGACTCCGAATGGGGCGAGACTTTGCGAGCGGCCTCCGTGTGCCCAAAATAGGCCGCGGGCACAGCCGCGCCCAAAAATCAGCCCCCGAAGGTCGGGGCGCCAAAACCCCCCTGCGGAAAAACGCCCAAAAAACGGGTGGGCTATAGCCTTGGGGGTGGGGCTGGCCAAGTTCGTCCGCCGGACTCCGAATGGGGCGAGACTTTGCGAGCGGCCTCCGTGTGCCCAAAATAGGCCGCGGGCACAGCCGCGCCCAAAAATCAGCCCCCGAAGGTCGGGGCGCCAAAACCCCCCTGCGGAAAAACGCCCAAAAAACGGGTGGGCTATAGCCTTGGGGGGTGGGGCTGGCCAAGTTCGTCCGCCGGACTCCGAATGGGGCGAGACTTTGCGAGCGGCCTCCGTGTGCCCAAAATAGGCCGCGGGCACAGCCGCGCCCAAAAATCAGCCCCCGAAGGTCGGGGCGCCAAAACCCCCCTGCGGAAAAACGCCCAAAAAACGGGTGGGCTATAGCCTTGGGGGGTGGGGCTGGCCAAGTTCGTCCGCCGGACTCCGAATGGGGCGAGACTTTGCGAGCGGCCTCCGTGTGCCCAAAATAGGCCGCGGGCACAGCCGCGCCCAAAAATCAGCCCCCGAAGGTCGGGGCGCCAAAACCCCCCTGCGGAAAAACGCCCAAAAAACGGGTGGGCTATAGCCTTGGGGGGTGGGGCTGGCCAAGTTCGTCCGCCGGACTCCGAATGGGGCGAGACTTTGCGAGCGGCCTCCGTGTGCCCAAAATAGGCCGCGGGCACAGCCGCGCCCAAAAATCAGCCCCCGAAGGTCGGGGCGCCAAAACCCCCCTGCGGAAAAACGCCCAAAAAACGGGTGGGCTATAGCCTTGGGGGGTGGGGCTGGCCAAGTTCGTCCGCCGGACTCCGAATGGGGCGAGACTTTGCGAGCGGCCTCCGTGTGCCCAAAATAGGCCGCGGGCACAGCCGCGCCCAAAAATCAGCCCCCGAAGGTCGGGGCGCCAAAACCCCCCTGCGGAAAAACGCCCAAAAAACGGGTGGGCTATAGCCTTGGGGGGTGGGGCTGGCCAAGTTCGTCCGCCGGACTCCGAATGGGGCGAGACTTTGCGAGCGGCCTCCGTGTGCCCAAAATAGGCCGCGGGCACAGCCGCGCCCAAAAATCAGCCCCCGAAGGTCGGGGCGCCAAAACCCCCCTGCGGAAAAACGCCCAAAAAACGGGTGGGCTATAGCCTTGGGGGGTGGGGCTGGCCAAGTTCGTCCGCCGGACTCCGAATGGGGCGAGACTTTGCGAGCGGCCTCCGTGTGCCCAAAATAGGCCGCGGGCACAGCCGCGCCCAAAAATCAGCCCCCGAAGGTCGGGGCGCCAAAACCCCCCTGCGGAAAAACGCCCAAAAAACGGGTGGGCTATAGCCTTGGGGGGTGGGGCTGGCCAAGTTCGTCCGCCGGACTCCGAATGGGGCGAGACTTTGCGAGCGGCCTCCGTGTGCCCAAAATAGGCCGCGGGCACAGCCGCGCCCAAAAATCAGCCCCCGAAGGTCGGGGCGCCAAAACCCCCCTGCGGAAAAACGCCCAAAAAACGGGTGGGCTATAGCCTTGGGGGGTGGGGCTGGCCAAGTTCGTCCGCCGGACTCCGAATGGGGCGAGACTTTGCGAGCGGCCTCCGTGTGCCCAAAATAGGCCGCGGGCACAGCCGCGCCCAAAAATCAGCCCCCGAAGGTCGGGGCGCCAAAACCCCCCTGCGGAAAAACGCCCAAAAAACGGGTGGGCTATAGCCTTGGGGGGTGGGGCTGGCCAAGTTCGTCCGCCGGACTCCGAATGGGGCGAGACTTTGCGAGCGGCCTCCGTGTGCCCAAAATAGGCCGCGGGCACAGCCGCGCCCAAAAATCAGCCCCCGAAGGTCGGGGCGCCAAAACCCCCCTGCGGAAAAACGCCCAAAAAACGGGTGGGCTATAGCCTTGGGGGGTGGGGCTGGCCAAGTTCGTCCGCCGGACTCCGAATGGGGCGAGACTTTGCGAGCGGCCTCCGTGTGCCCAAAATAGGCCGCGGGCACAGCCGCGCCCAAAAATCAGCCCCCGAAGGTCGGGGCGCCAAAACCCCCCTGCGGAAAAACGCCCAAAAAACGGGTGGGCTATAGCCTTGGGGGGTGGGGCTGGCCAAGTTCGTCCGCCGGACTCCGAATGGGGCGAGACTTTGCGAGCGGCCTCCGTGTGCCCAAAATAGGCCGCGGGCACAGCCGCGCCCAAAAATCAGCCCCCGAAGGTCGGGGCGCCAAAACCCCCCTGCGGAAAAACGCCCAAAAAACGGGTGGGCTATAGCCTTGGGGGGTGGGGCTGGCCAAGTTCGTCCGCCGGACTCCGAATGGGGCGAGACTTTGCGAGCGGCCTCCGTGTGCCCAAAATAGGCCGCGGGCACAGCCGCGCCCAAAAATCAGCCCCCGAAGGTCGGGGCGCCAAAACCCCCCTGCGGAAAAACGCCCAAAAAACGGGTGGGCTATAGCCTTGGGGGGTGGGGCTGGCCAAGTTCGTCCGCCGGACTCCGAATGGGGCGAGACTTTGCGAGCGGCCTCCGTGTGCCCAAAATAGGCCGCGGGCACAGCCGCGCCCAAAAATCAGCCCCCGAAGGTCGGGGCGCCAAAACCCCCCTGCGGAAAAACGCCCAAAAAACGGGTGGGCTATAGCCTTGGGGGTGGGGCTGGCCAAGTTCGTCCGCCGGACTCCGAATGGGGCGAGACTTTGCGAGCGGCCTCCGTGTGCCCAAAATAGGCCGCGGGCACAGCCGCGCCCAAAAATCAGCCCCCGAAGGTCGGGGCGCCAAAACCCCCCTGCGGAAAAACGCCCAAAAAACGGGTGGGCTATAGCCTTGGGGGGTGGGGCTGGCCAAGTTCGTCCGCCGGACTCCGAATGGGGCGAGACTTTGCGAGCGGCCTCCGTGTGCCCAAAATAGGCCGCGGGCACAGCCGCGCCCAAAAATCAGCCCCCGAAGGTCGGGGCGCCAAAACCCCCCTGCGGAAAAACGCCCAAAAAACGGGTGGGCTATAGCCTTGGGGGGTGGGGCTGGCCAAGTTCGTCCGCCGGACTCCGAATGGGGCGAGACTTTGCGAGCGGCCTCCGTGTGCCCAAAATAGGCCGCGGGCACAGCCGCGCCCAAAAATCAGCCCCCGAAGGTCGGGGCGCCAAAACCCCCCTGCGGAAAAACGCCCAAAAAACGGGTGGGCTATAGCCTTGGGGGGTGGGGCTGGCCAAGTTCGTCCGCCGGACTCCGAATGGGGCGAGACTTTGCGAGCGGCCTCCGTGTGCCCAAAATAGGCCGCGGGCACAGCCGCGCCCAAAAATCAGCCCCCGAAGGTCGGGGCGCCAAAACCCCCCTGCGGAAAAACGCCCAAAAAACGGGTGGGCTATAGCCTTGGGGGGTGGGGCTGGCCAAGTTCGTCCGCCGGACTCCGAATGGGGCGAGACTTTGCGAGCGGCCTCCGTGTGCCCAAAATAGGCCGCGGGCACAGCCGCGCCCAAAAATCAGCCCCCGAAGGTCGGGGCGCCAAAACCCCCCTGCGGAAAAACGCCCAAAAAACGGGTGGGCTATAGCCTTGGGGGGTGGGGCTGGCCAAGTTCGTCCGCCGGACTCCGAATGGGGCGAGACTTTGCGAGCGGCCTCCGTGTGCCCAAAATAGGCCGCGGGCACAGCCGCGCCCAAAAATCAGCCCCCGAAGGTCGGGGCGCCAAAACCCCCCTGCGGAAAAACGCCCAAAAAACGGGTGGGCTATAGCCTTGGGGGGTGGGGCTGGCCAAGTTCGTCCGCCGGACTCCGAATGGGGCGAGACTTTGCGAGCGGCCTCCGTGTGCCCAAAATAGGCCGCGGGCACAGCCGCGCCCAAAAATCAGCCCCCGAAGGTCGGGGCGCCAAAACCCCCCTGCGGAAAAACGCCCAAAAAACGGGTGGGCTATAGCCTTGGGGGGTGGGGCTGGCCAAGTTCGTCCGCCGGACTCCGAATGGGGCGAGACTTTGCGAGCGGCCTCCGTGTGCCCAAAATAGGCCGCGGGCACAGCCGCGCCCAAAAATCAGCCCCCGAAGGTCGGGGCGCCAAAACCCCCCTGCGGAAAAACGCCCAAAAAACGGGTGGGCTATAGCCTTGGGGGGTGGGGCTGGCCAAGTTCGTCCGCCGGACTCCGAATGGGGCGAGACTTTGCGAGCGGCCTCCGTGTGCCCAAAATAGGCCGCGGGCACAGCCGCGCCCAAAAATCAGCCCCCGAAGGTCGGGGCGCCAAAACCCCCCTGCGGAAAAACGCCCAAAAAACGGGTGGGCTATAGCCTTGGGGGGTGGGGCTGGCCAAGTTCGTCCGCCGGACTCCGAATGGGGCGAGACTTTGCGAGCGGCCTCCGTGTGCCCAAAATAGGCCGCGGGCACAGCCGCGCCCAAAAATCAGCCCCCGAAGGTCGGGGCGCCAAAACCCCCCTGCGGAAAAACGCCCAAAAAACGGGTGGGCTATAGCCTTGGGGGTGGGGCTGGCCAAGTTCGTCCGCCGGACTCCGAATGGGGCGAGACTTTGCGAGCGGCCTCCGTGTGCCCAAAATAGGCCGCGGGCACAGCCGCGCCCAAAAATCAGCCCCCGAAGGTCGGGGCGCCAAAACCCCCCTGCGGAAAAACGCCCAAAAAACGGGTGGGCTATAGCCTTGGGGGGTGGGGCTGGCCAAGTTCGTCCGCCGGACTCCGAATGGGGCGAGACTTTGCGAGCGGCCTCCGTGTGCCCAAAATAGGCCGCGGGCACAGCCGCGCCCAAAAATCAGCCCCCGAAGGTCGGGGCGCCAAAACCCCCCTGCGGAAAAACGCCCAAAAAACGGGTGGGCTATAGCCTTGGGGGGTGGGGCTGGCCAAGTTCGTCCGCCGGACTCCGAATGGGGCGAGACTTTGCGAGCGGCCTCCGTGTGCCCAAAATAGGCCGCGGGCACAGCCGCGCCCAAAAATCAGCCCCCGAAGGTCGGGGCGCCAAAACCCCCCTGCGGAAAAACGCCCAAAAAACGGGTGGGCTATAGCCTTGGGGGGTGGGGCTGGCCAAGTTCGTCCGCCGGACTCCGAATGGGGCGAGACTTTGCGAGCGGCCTCCGTGTGCCCAAAATAGGCCGCGGGCACAGCCGCGCCCAAAAATCAGCCCCCGAAGGTCGGGGCGCCAAAACCCCCCTGCGGAAAAACGCCCAAAAAACGGGTGGGCTATAGCCTTGGGGGGTGGGGCTGGCCAAGTTCGTCCGCCGGACTCCGAATGGGGCGAGACTTTGCGAGCGGCCTCCGTGTGCCCAAAATAGGCCGCGGGCACAGCCGCGCCCAAAAATCAGCCCCCGAAGGTCGGGGCGCCAAAACCCCCCTGCGGAAAAACGCCCAAAAAACGGGTGGGCTATAGCCTTGGGGGGTGGGGCTGGCCAAGTTCGTCCGCCGGACTCCGAATGGGGCGAGACTTTGCGAGCGGCCTCCGTGTGCCCAAAATAGGCCGCGGGCACAGCCGCGCCCAAAAATCAGCCCCCGAAGGTCGGGGCGCCAAAACCCCCCTGCGGAAAAACGCCCAAAAAACGGGTGGGCTATAGCCTTGGGGGGTGGGGCTGGCCAAGTTCGTCCGCCGGACTCCGAATGGGGCGAGACTTTGCGAGCGGCCTCCGTGTGCCCAAAATAGGCCGCGGGCACAGCCGCGCCCAAAAATCAGCCCCCGAAGGTCGGGGCGCCAAAACCCCCCTGCGGAAAAACGCCCAAAAAACGGGTGGGCTATAGCCTTGGGGGGTGGGGCTGGCCAAGTTCGTCCGCCGGACTCCGAATGGGGCGAGACTTTGCGAGCGGCCTCCGTGTGCCCAAAATAGGCCGCGGGCACAGCCGCGCCCAAAAATCAGCCCCCGAAGGTCGGGGCGCCAAAACCCCCCTGCGGAAAAACGCCCAAAAAACGGGTGGGCTATAGCCTTGGGGGGTGGGGCTGGCCAAGTTCGTCCGCCGGACTCCGAATGGGGCGAGACTTTGCGAGCGGCCTCCGTGTGCCCAAAATAGGCCGCGGGCACAGCCGCGCCCAAAAATCAGCCCCCGAAGGTCGGGGCGCCAAAACCCCCCTGCGGAAAAACGCCCAAAAAACGGGTGGGCTATAGCCTTGGGGGGTGGGGCTGGCCAAGTTCGTCCGCCGGACTCCGAATGGGGCGAGACTTTGCGAGCGGCCTCCGTGTGCCCAAAATAGGCCGCGGGCACAGCCGCGCCCAAAAATCAGCCCCCGAAGGTCGGGGCGCCAAAACCCCCCTGCGGAAAAACGCCCAAAAAACGGGTGGGCTATAGCCTTGGGGGGTGGGGCTGGCCAAGTTCGTCCGCCGGACTCCGAATGGGGCGAGACTTTGCGAGCGGCCTCCGTGTGCCCAAAATAGGCCGCGGGCACAGCCGCGCCCAAAAATCAGCCCCCGAAGGTCGGGGCGCCAAAACCCCCCTGCGGAAAAACGCCCAAAAAACGGGTGGGCTATAGCCTTGGGGGGTGGGGCTGGCCAAGTTCGTCCGCCGGACTCCGAATGGGGCGAGACTTTGCGAGCGGCCTCCGTGTGCCCAAAATAGGCCGCGGGCACAGCCGCGCCCAAAAATCAGCCCCCGAAGGTCGGGGCGCCAAAACCCCCCTGCGGAAAAACGCCCAAAAAACGGGTGGGCTATAGCCTTGGGGGGTGGGGCTGGCCAAGTTCGTCCGCCGGACTCCGAATGGGGCGAGACTTTGCGAGCGGCCTCCGTGTGCCCAAAATAGGCCGCGGGCACAGCCGCGCCCAAAAATCAGCCCCCGAAGGTCGGGGCGCCAAAACCCCCCTGCGGAAAAACGCCCAAAAAACGGGTGGGCTATAGCCTTGGGGGGTGGGGCTGGCCAAGTTCGTCCGCCGGACTCCGAATGGGGCGAGACTTTGCGAGCGGCCTCCGTGTGCCCAAAATAGGCCGCGGGCACAGCCGCGCCCAAAAATCAGCCCCCGAAGGTCGGGGCGCCAAAACCCCCCTGCGGAAAAACGCCCAAAAAACGGGTGGGCTATAGCCTTGGGGGGTGGGGCTGGCCAAGTTCGTCCGCCGGACTCCGAATGGGGCGAGACTTTGCGAGCGGCCTCCGTGTGCCCAAAATAGGCCGCGGGCACAGCCGCGCCCAAAAATCAGCCCCCGAAGGTCGGGGCGCCAAAACCCCCCTGCGGAAAAACGCCCAAAAAACGGGTGGGCTATAGCCTTGGGGGGTGGGGCTGGCCAAGTTCGTCCGCCGGACTCCGAATGGGGCGAGACTTTGCGAGCGGCCTCCGTGTGCCCAAAATAGGCCGCGGGCACAGCCGCGCCCAAAAATCAGCCCCCGAAGGTCGGGGCGCCAAAACCCCCCTGCGGAAAAACGCCCAAAAAACGGGTGGGCTATAGCCTTGGGGGGTGGGGCTGGCCAAGTTCGTCCGCCGGACTCCGAATGGGGCGAGACTTTGCGAGCGGCCTCCGTGTGCCCAAAATAGGCCGCGGGCACAGCCGCGCCCAAAAATCAGCCCCCGAAGGTCGGGGCGCCAAAACCCCCCTGCGGAAAAACGCCCAAAAAACGGGTGGGCTATAGCCTTGGGGGGTGGGGCTGGCCAAGTTCGTCCGCCGGACTCCGAATGGGGCGAGACTTTGCGAGCGGCCTCCGTGTGCCCAAAATAGGCCGCGGGCACAGCCGCGCCCAAAAATCAGCCCCCGAAGGTCGGGGCGCCAAAACCCCCCTGCGGAAAAACGCCCAAAAAACGGGTGGGCTATAGCCTTGGGGGGTGGGGCTGGCCAAGTTCGTCCGCCGGACTCCGAATGGGGCGAGACTTTGCGAGCGGCCTCCGTGTGCCCAAAATAGGCCGCGGGCACAGCCGCGCCCAAAAATCAGCCCCCGAAGGTCGGGGCGCCAAAACCCCCCTGCGGAAAAACGCCCAAAAAACGGGTGGGCTATAGCCTTGGGGGGTGGGGCTGGCCAAGTTCGTCCGCCGGACTCCGAATGGGGCGAGACTTTGCGAGCGGCCTCCGTGTGCCCAAAATAGGCCGCGGGCACAGCCGCGCCCAAAAATCAGCCCCCGAAGGTCGGGGCGCCAAAACCCCCCTGCGGAAAAACGCCCAAAAAACGGGTGGGCTATAGCCTTGGGGGGTGGGGCTGGCCAAGTTCGTCCGCCGGACTCCGAATGGGGCGAGACTTTGCGAGCGGCCTCCGTGTGCCCAAAATAGGCCGCGGGCACAGCCGCGCCCAAAAATCAGCCCCCGAAGGTCGGGGCGCCAAAACCCCCCTGCGGAAAAACGCCCAAAAAACGGGTGGGCTATAGCCTTGGGGGGTGGGGCTGGCCAAGTTCGTCCGCCGGACTCCGAATGGGGCGAGACTTTGCGAGCGGCCTCCGTGTGCCCAAAATAGGCCGCGGGCACAGCCGCGCCCAAAAATCAGCCCCCGAAGGTCGGGGCGCCAAAACCCCCCTGCGGAAAAACGCCCAAAAAACGGGTGGGCTATAGCCTTGGGGGGTGGGGCTGGCCAAGTTCGTCCGCCGGACTCCGAATGGGGCGAGACTTTGCGAGCGGCCTCCGTGTGCCCAAAATAGGCCGCGGGCACAGCCGCGCCCAAAAATCAGCCCCCGAAGGTCGGGGCGCCAAAACCCCCCTGCGGAAAAACGCCCAAAAAACGGGTGGGCTATAGCCTTGGGGGGTGGGGCTGGCCAAGTTCGTCCGCCGGACTCCGAATGGGGCGAGACTTTGCGAGCGGCCTCCGTGTGCCCAAAATAGGCCGCGGGCACAGCCGCGCCCAAAAATCAGCCCCCGAAGGTCGGGGCGCCAAAACCCCCCTGCGGAAAAACGCCCAAAAAACGGGTGGGCTATAGCCTTGGGGGGTGGGGCTGGCCAAGTTCGTCCGCCGGACTCCGAATGGGGCGAGACTTTGCGAGCGGCCTCCGTGTGCCCAAAATAGGCCGCGGGCACAGCCGCGCCCAAAAATCAGCCCCCGAAGGTCGGGGCGCCAAAACCCCCCTGCGGAAAAACGCCCAAAAAACGGGTGGGCTATAGCCTTGGGGGGTGGGGCTGGCCAAGTTCGTCCGCCGGACTCCGAATGGGGCGAGACTTTGCGAGCGGCCTCCGTGTGCCCAAAATAGGCCGCGGGCACAGCCGCGCCCAAAAATCAGCCCCCGAAGGTCGGGGCGCCAAAACCCCCCTGCGGAAAAACGCCCAAAAAACGGGTGGGCTATAGCCTTGGGGGGTGGGGCTGGCCAAGTTCGTCCGCCGGACTCCGAATGGGGCGAGACTTTGCGAGCGGCCTCCGTGTGCCCAAAATAGGCCGCGGGCACAGCCGCGCCCAAAAATCAGCCCCCGAAGGTCGGGGCGCCAAAACCCCCCTGCGGAAAAACGCCCAAAAAACGGGTGGGCTATAGCCTTGGGGGGTGGGGCTGGCCAAGTTCGTCCGCCGGACTCCGAATGGGGCGAGACTTTGCGAGCGGCCTCCGTGTGCCCAAAATAGGCCGCGGGCACAGCCGCGCCCAAAAATCAGCCCCCGAAGGTCGGGGCGCCAAAACCCCCCTGCGGAAAAACGCCCAAAAAACGGGTGGGCTATAGCCTTGGGGGGTGGGGCTGGCCAAGTTCGTCCGCCGGACTCCGAATGGGGCGAGACTTTGCGAGCGGCCTCCGTGTGCCCAAAATAGGCCGCGGGCACAGCCGCGCCCAAAAATCAGCCCCCGAAGGTCGGGGCGCCAAAACCCCCCTGCGGAAAAACGCCCAAAAAACGGGTGGGCTATAGCCTTGGGGGGTGGGGCTGGCCAAGTTCGTCCGCCGGACTCCGAATGGGGCGAGACTTTGCGAGCGGCCTCCGTGTGCCCAAAATAGGCCGCGGGCACAGCCGCGCCCAAAAATCAGCCCCCGAAGGTCGGGGCGCCAAAACCCCCCTGCGGAAAAACGCCCAAAAAACGGGTGGGCTATAGCCTTGGGGGGTGGGGCTGGCCAAGTTCGTCCGCCGGACTCCGAATGGGGCGAGACTTTGCGAGCGGCCTCCGTGTGCCCAAAATAGGCCGCGGGCACAGCCGCGCCCAAAAATCAGCCCCCGAAGGTCGGGGCGCCAAAACCCCCCTGCGGAAAAACGCCCAAAAAACGGGTGGGCTATAGCCTTGGGGGGTGGGGCTGGCCAAGTTCGTCCGCCGGACTCCGAATGGGGCGAGACTTTGCGAGCGGCCTCCGTGTGCCCAAAATAGGCCGCGGGCACAGCCGCGCCCAAAAATCAGCCCCCGAAGGTCGGGGCGCCAAAACCCCCCTGCGGAAAAACGCCCAAAAAACGGGTGGGCTATAGCCTTGGGGGGTGGGGCTGGCCAAGTTCGTCCGCCGGACTCCGAATGGGGCGAGACTTTGCGAGCGGCCTCCGTGTGCCCAAAATAGGCCGCGGGCACAGCCGCGCCCAAAAATCAGCCCCCGAAGGTCGGGGCGCCAAAACCCCCCTGCGGAAAAACGCCCAAAAAACGGGTGGGCTATAGCCTTGGGGGGTGGGGCTGGCCAAGTTCGTCCGCCGGACTCCGAATGGGGCGAGACTTTGCGAGCGGCCTCCGTGTGCCCAAAATAGGCCGCGGGCACAGCCGCGCCCAAAAATCAGCCCCCGAAGGTCGGGGCGCCAAAACCCCCCTGCGGAAAAACGCCCAAAAAACGGGTGGGCTATAGCCTTGGGGGGTGGGGCTGGCCAAGTTCGTCCGCCGGACTCCGAATGGGGCGAGACTTTGCGAGCGGCCTCCGTGTGCCCAAAATAGGCCGCGGGCACAGCCGCGCCCAAAAATCAGCCCCCGAAGGTCGGGGCGCCAAAACCCCCCTGCGGAAAAACGCCCAAAAAACGGGTGGGCTATAGCCTTGGGGGGTGGGGCTGGCCAAGTTCGTCCGCCGGACTCCGAATGGGGCGAGACTTTGCGAGCGGCCTCCGTGTGCCCAAAATAGGCCGCGGGCACAGCCGCGCCCAAAAATCAGCCCCCGAAGGTCGGGGCGCCAAAACCCCCCTGCGGAAAAACGCCCAAAAAACGGGTGGGCTATAGCCTTGGGGGGTGGGGCTGGCCAAGTTCGTCCGCCGGACTCCGAATGGGGCGAGACTTTGCGAGCGGCCTCCGTGTGCCCAAAATAGGCCGCGGGCACAGCCGCGCCCAAAAATCAGCCCCCGAAGGTCGGGGCGCCAAAACCCCCCTGCGGAAAAACGCCCAAAAAACGGGTGGGCTATAGCCTTGGGGGGTGGGGCTGGCCAAGTTCGTCCGCCGGACTCCGAATGGGGCGAGACTTTGCGAGCGGCCTCCGTGTGCCCAAAATAGGCCGCGGGCACAGCCGCGCCCAAAAATCAGCCCCCGAAGGTCGGGGCGCCAAAACCCCCCTGCGGAAAAACGCCCAAAAAACGGGTGGGCTATAGCCTTGGGGGGTGGGGCTGGCCAAGTTCGTCCGCCGGACTCCGAATGGGGCGAGACTTTGCGAGCGGCCTCCGTGTGCCCAAAATAGGCCGCGGGCACAGCCGCGCCAAAAATCAGCCCCCGAAGGTCGGGGCGCCAAAACCCCCCTGCGGAAAAACGCCCAAAAAACGGGTGGGCTATAGCCTTGGGGGTGGGGCTGGCCAAGTTCGTCCGCCGGACTCCGAATGGGGCGAGACTTTGCGAGCGGCCTCCGTGTGCCCAAAATAGGCCGCGGCACAGCCGCGCCCAAAAATCAGCCCCCGAAGGTCGGGGCGCCAAAACCCCCCTGCGGAAAAACGCCCAAAAAACGGGTGGGCTATAGCCTTGGGGGGTGGGGCTGGCCAAGTTCGTCCGCCGGACTCCGAATGGGGCGAGACTTTGCGAGCGGCCTCCGTGTGCCCAAAATAGGCCGCGGGCACAGCCGCGCCCAAAAATCAGCCCCCGAAGGTCGGGGCGCCAAAACCCCCCTGCGGAAAAACGCCCAAAAAACGGGTGGGCTATAGCCTTGGGGGGTGGGGCTGGCCAAGTTCGTCCGCCGGACTCCGAATGGGGCGAGACTTTGCGAGCGGCCTCCGTGTGCCCAAAATAGGCCGCGGGCACAGCCGCGCCCAAAAATCAGCCCCCGAAGGTCGGGGCGCCAAAACCCCCCTGCGGAAAAACGCCCAAAAAACGGGTGGGCTATAGCCTTGGGGGGTGGGGCTGGCCAAGTTCGTCCGCCGGACTCCGAATGGGGCGAGACTTTGCGAGCGGCCTCCGTGTGCCCAAAATAGGCCGCGGGCACAGCCGCGCCCAAAAATCAGCCCCCGAAGGTCGGGGCGCCAAAACCCCCCTGCGGAAAAACGCCCAAAAAACGGGTGGGCTATAGCCTTGGGGGGTGGGGCTGGCCAAGTTCGTCCGCCGGACTCCGAATGGGGCGAGACTTTGCGAGCGGCCTCCGTGTGCCCAAAATAGGCCGCGGGCACAGCCGCGCCCAAAAATCAGCCCCCGAAGGTCGGGGCGCCAAAACCCCCCTGCGGAAAAACGCCCAAAAAACGGGTGGGCTATAGCCTTGGGGGGTGGGGCTGGCCAAGTTCGTCCGCCGGACTCCGAATGGGGCGAGACTTTGCGAGCGGCCTCCGTGTGCCCAAAATAGGCCGCGGGCACAGCCGCGCCCAAAAATCAGCCCCCGAAGGTCGGGGCGCCAAAACCCCCCTGCGGAAAAACGCCCAAAAAACGGGTGGGCTATAGCCTTGGGGGGTGGGGCTGGCCAAGTTCGTCCGCCGGACTCCGAATGGGGCGAGACTTTGCGAGCGGCCTCCGTGTGCCCAAAATAGGCCGCGGGCACAGCCGCGCCCAAAAATCAGCCCCCGAAGGTCGGGGCGCCAAAACCCCCCGTGGTGGCTTCCCTCGCTCGAGCATGGGCAGCCTTTTACCACTTCTTCTACGTTTTCAATGTCCCGGTTTCTCCATTTTCATTTTTTTGAAGCCAAAACATAATTTCCCATGTCCGCCATCCCATGTTCTGCATCCGTGCAAAAAATCTAGGGCTCCCCATGCTCTGCTTCTGTGCAAAAAATCTACCCCAAAAAAACTTGGTTGCTTGTCCCCTACCCGTTGCCCTTTCCCGCAGTTCATTGGAGGCTGCCTGCGCGGGAAGTTGCCTTAATTTTTGGAAAGAAGATACGAAAATTTAGCTGCAGCTTGAACCCTTTACTTGGAGGTCAAAATTGCAAATAAAGTTTCAAAGCCACCGCTGAGCCAATTTGATTTCTAGTAAGTATGGGCACAAATATCATTTAAATGGCAAAGTAAAATATAAATTAATAATAAAGCAAATAATTAATGATTTCACATCATAATTGGATATTTAAGTTGTTGTTTTCTGTGGTCAAATCAAAATTAAAACGTCTTATGGTAAAAAAATATTAGGTTTAAAAAGTTCGTGGTACGAAAAATGTGTCAAAACATGAGAAAATTGTAAAATTAAGGGTTCAAAAAGCCCCCCAAGCTCCTTCGGAACTTGACCACCGCATTCGTCTCGAAAAGTTATGCAGTTTAAAAAAAAAAAACACCTCAATCGGACCTCCGAGCACAAAGTTATCGCATTTCAAAGATTTCGACCCTTTCCAAACGGTGCACCGGGCGCCAATGACACTAAAACGCACCGTTTCTTTTAGCTTAGTATAAAGTGGACCTTTCCTCACATACCCGCACAAATGAAGTACAATTTTTCAACTTCCCCCCAAAAAACATATTATCCTCTCTGTTTCTCTTTTCCCTCGTCTCCTCTCCGGCAACCAGTAGTAGCCGATGCTTCCTGTGCTTTATCACGGGCAGTTTGCATTGCTACAAGGTATGGTGCTGTCCGTAGACAATTCGGTTCAGAGAATGGTGGCCCTCAGGACCCAGGTATTGCTATAGAACCCAATCCTTTTTAATATTATTGAAAAATATTTTAATGTTTGGGCATCTACCTTTTATATGCTTGCGGCAAACAAAATTTCTGGTGATTGGCATGTGTGATTAGGTTCCTAAAACGCACCGTTTTTGTCACCTTCCATCAAATGAAGCACAATATTTGAACTTCCCCCCAAACCATATTATCCTCTCCAGTTCCCATTCAACTCCCACCACCTAATTTCTTATTCTTTCCCCCAAAAATTCTTTGTTTTTGTCACCTAATTTCGAATTATATGTCCTCTTATCTTTGTACTCTTGTTGCCTGATAAATTTGATGTTTACATTATGCTAACTTGCCTGGGCATGGACTTCCCTTGTGAAATGATTAAGGATGCCTCTGCATTTTTATTGGTTTTTCTATAACAAATTTCGAAGTTGGCTTATTTGGCTAATTAAAAGTATTAGATTGACTTGTGCTGTGGAGCCTTTTTTTTCTCGTTTTGTTTCCAGATAATTCTTCCTTGTCCTGATTTACATTTGCAAGTTTTTTTGGCTACCATTGCTATATTTTGCTGTTAAAATCAATCTGTTTCACTAATGTTCGTGCATTCTTGTTCCCTTGCCTTGCAATTGCGTATGTATTTCAAATGATCTTTCTTACTCTGATTAGATGGCGAAGGTTTTACGCTAACTTTTTAGAATGCCAATTTTTGAATGGTTGTCTATTACTGTTCAAGCTGCAGCCTTTACTTCGTTAATCCTTTTTTGCTTTTTAAAAGAATGATTTAACTTTGCTAACTTTTGATTCTACTGTAGATGCTGCGGAGTCTACAGACAACGGTTTAAGGAATCCCCTGCCACCCTTTGCTTCTAAGAGGATAATGCTACAGAGTTCATAACCTGCTGTGATTTCCATTATTCTCAGCTTTCTGATAATGCCACTCATAAATAAACAGTTCTGGAATTTGCACATGAAAAAGGAGCGGAGATAGAAGAAATAGATGTTGGTAAAGCCAAAGCACTGGGGAATAATTGCTTACTTTACTGTTACTTGGCTTTACAGTTGTGGTCACTAGTGTATATCTGTTTCGGTTTTAATTACTTTTAATGTCCATAACATATTGCTTTTAATTCATGTTTTTAACAAAGTATGCTTGCTCAATCCTTGTATCAGTTGAGATGCATGTGTACCATATACAGTATTTACAAATACTCGTCACCTGTTCCTACTTCCTCTTTTTCAAGCTGTTGCGGTTGCTGCATCATCCATGAGGTTTGTTCAACTTTGTCATTATCAAAAATTAAAATTTTCTAGTACAATTACATACATACATACTTTAAATTTTATGTTATCCAGTGATAAAATTTTGTAGTGCATTTTATAGATAGGTAGCAGCAGCAAGTTCTGGATTTTTAGCTTCCACTTTAGAGAGTGGAGTCCTCCAGAATTAGAAAGAGTAAAGAGTAGACATAAGAGAAAACAGAGGAATTGTGTTTTCGATTTAAGGGAGCTGTCCTTTTCTTATTCATTCATTTCTTTAAATACTCCTTCAAGAGAGCTATAGACAAATTCGAGAAACGACTAAGAATATTTTCTCTAACAAACTTGACAGCACAGCAAAATAGAATTGCAATAATAAGCAAATAACAAATTCAGCACAATATCTTAAGAATATCTAAGTGCTGTAATCGGTTGCACCATCATTCACGAACAAAATCTTGAAACTTGAAGGGGATTTTGGGCTGTCTCTTGGGCCTAGCTTGAGCAACCGGCTGTGCAGTGGTTCTATCAGTTTAGACACACAAAGATGACTCAACGGTGAACGGAACCCTTAAAATTCGTTCTTAGATCATTTGCCCAAGTTCTTTCTATCAAGAAAGTAGTTGCAACCTCTTCAATGTGCCGAGAATGTTTGAAAAGATTAATGTCTTCTATTATTTATTTCTTCTATTTGTACTCACTATAGGATAATTTCTTCCAAGTCTCTCCCATAGTTGGTTTGGCGTCAATGTCGATAGAATACGTCTAGGATACGTGATTGGTTCTTTCTTACAACCAAATCGTATCTTTTTTTCTGGAGCTGATACAAAATACAATTAATATCTAACTTGTCAACCTACCCCCAACATGTTCATTTTGCATATCAGTAGGAGCGTCCACACACAGAAATGAAAGGTATTATAATTCTGCTGATGTTTCGTGCCAAAAATCAACCATGTGCCAAAAGTCAACCATATTAAACACGAATTAGACGAATAAACCATTGAGAGGAAAAGCACATATATGTGGAGGAAGGAGGAATCTGACATGACAACTCAAATCGAATTACAAACTACTCAAACACTAGAAGCAACTCCTTAAATCTAATTACAAACTATTCAGACACTAAAAGCAACTCCTTAAATCTAATTACAAACTATTCAGACACTAAAAGCAACTCCTTAAATCTAATTACAAACAACTCATTGGCCATAAGTGTATAACTTTACAACTTAATTTGTCTTAGTTAAACAAAATGCAACCCCTTGCAGACTTGGAAAGATTCAGACTTGACACTCTTCTTCTCCTTCGATATCCCGTCCACCAGGAAATTGGAATCCTTGGCCAAATCTCCACCTGATTTTGCCTGGGAGTGTACTTTGGCTTAACGATAAAATTCAGTAATGCTACGCTGGACCCCCTTTGGTTTTGGTGATTCTAACTTCCCATTGGACTCTTCAAATCTCAAAATTGCTAATCATTTGCTAATCTTTAATTCATAATCATTAACTTTAATTCCTTTAGTCATGCAACTTTTACTCCACAATGCTGACCGACAAACTCAGAAATTGAATTCATTCTCATCTACTGTTTCTTATGTATGCCGGGTCTAATATTTCTTCAGGATTTAATATTGGACAACGGAGCCAAAATAACAGCTACGATGCTCAATGGTATTAGACAAAACTTGTCATTGTTGCATAAGTTAGGACAAACCCACAAACTTCTACATTTCATCTAGAAGTTATTGTAAAGAAAACTATGGAAAACAATAATTAACATTTGATTTATGTTACACACTTGATAATACGTATGATTTCCATTCATGATGATTTGCATTTCATGGTAGAAAATAATAAAAAAAATCAAAATTAAAGCTGATAAATAATTTTTACCCCCTCCACAGAGCAATTCACAAAACTCTGAAGCAATGTTGACAATTCTCTCTCTCAGGTATTATTTCAAACACCTTGACTCCATAACCAATAGCATGCATAAATTCTAAAACAACACAAATCAACGAATAGTTATTTCGGAAATTTTCAAGAACCCCTATCTGAGACGGCTAATGGGATAAGCCTGATAAGTTTTACTTCTAGCCCAATAACCTGCAAAATGGTCAAGTCCAAGCCGAGATCTTTTATTCAAATGGCTGCACAGGAAACCTAAAGATGGATGATGATGGGCTAAACATATCAATTTTAGCACAACAAATTGAAAGTTCAAAATAAATTTATAGTTCATCTTTTGACACCCTCAATTTCCTGAAAAGCCCCCACTTCCAACTGAAAAACCCCTTTATTCATTTGACATTTTCAATTATAATTAGGGAGTTGCTACCTTACATGCAATGTAAGGTACAACCTCTCACAAACTCATATGTGGGTCCCATTTGGACCCACCAGACTTGTGATGAGACAGTGAGAGGTTGTACCTTACATTGCATGTAAGGTAGAAAAAACCTCATAATTATATTCAACCTAAAAGCAGAGACATACGTGGTTTCTCACACCCCATGCAAGATACTTCACCTCTTTCTTACACGTGGTTTTTATTTGACTTCGTTCATTTCGATTTTTTTTTAAAAAAAATTGATAGAGCTCTGACAATGAATACAATATAACATAACACTTTTTTTTCAAGTTTTCCATGTTTAAGTAGGTGGCTTTCAAAAGTTTCGTTTGTGTTGTAAAACTTATAATAAAGTATTAAATTTGTGATTCATTGAGAATTAGAAATTTTCAACAATATTGTATTGTTTTAGGGTTGGTGGCTTTCAAAGATTTCTTTCTCATTTTATTACAAAAAAGATGATTTTTTAAATTTAAAGATTAATTCCAACAACTAATTAAGTAAGATCAATAGGTAACATCAACACATTCAAAATTCCAGGTCTTCGTCAAAAGGGAAAAGTTATAATAAAATTCGTGTGAACACCCAATAAGGTTTTGGTACAAAAGGAATAAATCACAATTTTTTATGTATTTTTTTTCCTACAAGTTTAAGTGGTCAATTTCAAAAGAACTCAAAGGAATTGAGTTGCTCTTTCATGGCTTCTCTGCATGCTTAGGTTCCGTATAACTTTGTGAATTATCAATCTGTAGCTTGCATTTCTTTGTCTTGGTGTACTTATAAAGGACTTTTAACCAATAATCAATTTACATCGAGTAGTGCTATATATCCCAAACTTCAGATGGCCACAATTCAAATAACAACATAGATTCTTTTCCACCATTTTTCAATCACATAAATGCTATTGAAAAATTAAAGAGATACTAAAAAAATGTAAGATTTTCCACCATTCAATTGGGCTTGATGCATTTTATTACACGTTTAGCCCTAAAAAGAAATGCATCACTATCAACTGTAACGCACGCATCTACATAACCTTCACTATTTAATTGCGCACACAGTGCTTCAGCCTCTCCATTCGCTTTTACAACATGCATTCCAAATATTTCAAGCATTCCAACAGTTATTTGCACAAACAAAATTACCAATCAATCAGATACAGTATTCAAATAAGAAATTACTGTTAGCCTAAAAGGCTACATATATTGTAATTTCGATGATAACAAACATGTGTCTTAAGTGATATGATAAATATTGTATTTCACATTTTCACTAGTTCTTGAAGGATAATATTTATGCAAGTGAATCATGTGAAATTAAGTTCAAGACAATCAACAGACAACGGCTTGATCAAGAACAAAATTTAGCTCAAAGGAGTCATTATTGTGACAAATTCTTGTAAAGCCGGTATGATTTAATAAATGCATGGTTTAGTATTTGAGAAACTCAAGAATTTATAAACATTACTTTTCATAAAGGTTTTATATTTAAAGTTTTAAAAAACTTAAATTTTATATTTTCGTGTCAAATTTTATTGAAAAAAATTTAAAACTTATAAAATTACCAAAAAATATATAAACACATATAATATTAAAAAAATCTAAAATCCTGGTACCCGGATTAAAACCCCGACCGGTGCCGGGCTTAAAAAACCTAGCCCAAGCGTCTTAAAATTTCATCCGGGATGGGTCTGAGTATTGCAATACCCTAAAACCCTAAACCCAGGTTTTGCCAACCTTACATGGGCCCCCTTATGGCTGCCTTGGAACTTTGACCTAGCCTTTTGCACGTGCTTTTCCACAGGCGACACGAGCCTGCCAAAACAAACGAGAGTCGTTTTGGAGCCCCATAGTGGTTTTGGCGGAATTTTTTCTAAAATTAAAAAAAAAATTGATTTTTTCTATAACGCACTTGTTTTTACCTTTCCTCATGGGCCTTCCTTTGGGTAGCCTTGGAACTTTGACTCAGCTTTCTACATGGGCCTGCCCATGGGCAATGTGAGGTCACCGGGAAAAATGGGAGTCGTATTTGAGCCTCAGAGTAGTTTTGCAGATTTTTTTTTTAAATTTCAAGAAAAAGCGATTTTTCTACATATTTTGGGGATAAATTCCCAAAAAATTATCAGAGCCTCCCCGCAACGGTGGGGCATTGCTTGGGGGCACTCCTGCCGACCTAAGAGATGTCCTAGGGGTAAAAACATGGTTGCTTTTGGAGAGAAACCCAACTCCTCCCCTCAAGCCCCGAGGCCAAAGGCTATGTCACACTTGTTTTGGCCTTTCCCTAAGGGCCCCCCTTGGGCAGCCTTAGAACTTTGACCCGGCCTTCTGCACACGCCTTCCCACGGGAGACGTGAGGCTGCCAGAAAAGAGGGGAGTCATTTTCGAGCTTCAGTGTGGTTTTGCAGAATTTTTTCATAAATTTCAAGAAAAACCAACTTTTTTCTTGGGGGTAATCCTGCCGGCATAATTTTATAATAAATTCCCAAAAACCTATCAGAGCCTCCCCGCGGCAGTGGGGCATTGCTTGGGGGCACTTCTGTTGACCCAAGAGATGTCCCATGGGATAAAAACATGGTTACTTTTAGAGAGAAACTCAACTCCTCCTTTTAGGCCCTGAGGCCAAAGGCTATATCACACTCTTTTTGGCCTTTCCTCATGGGCCCCCTAGGGCTGCCTTGGAACTTTTCCCCGACCTTCTGTATGCACCTTTCCACGGGCGACGTGAGGCCGCCAGAGAAAACGGGAGTTGTTTTTGAGCTGTGGAGTGGTTTTGGCGAAATTGTTTCTAAAATTCCAAGAAAAACCAATTTTTTCTGCATATTTTTTGAATAAACTGCTTGGGGGCACTCATGCTAGCCCAGCCCAAGGGATGTCCCAGGGGAGAAAAATAGGGTTACTTTTGGAAAGAAACCCAAGTCCTTCCCCTATACCCCAAATGGGATAGCTCTACACGATCAGAGACATCCCCGTAGCTTTACAGAATAAGCACAAAACTTCATCAGTGTAAAAATGCAATAGATATGTGATATCAATAAATTAAAAATAAAGGGGGAAAAAGACATTTAATCGGTTCTCATACGTAAAAGAATAAATCTATAAAATCTTTATAATCAAAAGATCTTCAAGCTATTTTCTGACATTTATGAGTGTTTCAATAGGGATAGTCGACCTTTTGATTGAAAATTGATCGTGGAAAATTAAGGCAAATGATAATTAAAGGGAACAAACAGAACATTAATAGCCTATATTAGAGACCAAATTTGTCACAAGTACCAAGAATCCCAAAACCTTGGCCATTGTTAAGATATCCCTTTTTAACATGAGCTTAAACAATGTCAAACATCTGCTAATCACATGATGAAAGCTAATTGTCACTCTTTTTTAACTTTAATATTTATTTTTTTAAATGCTTGAACCTTGTAATGAGCTCAGATGACTCTGTATCCCACTAAAGAATATATAACTTGTATCTTTCTATCACAATAAATAGAAAATCATATGCTTCACCCTGATATGAGCACAAAACATAAAATAAAATCAAACCACAACCAATATTAGCGTTGTAACTGTATAACTCTTAGAAGAATAAAAATGGCAACTCACATGAGGGCGAAAAAGTTAAAGCGTTGCAATTCTTCCATATATCAGAACATATCCAACTTAGGCTAAACACGAAAACAGATAACGTCAACAAACCTTGCCCTAGTATAAAGTGCATATGTTTTCTCATTCTATTAGGGGAAAACGCAACTCAACACACTCAAGGCTCTAATTGAAGCACTAATGGGTACATTAATGCAAAAAGAAGAGTGGTTGATCAAGTGGTTCAGAAAAAGAGTTTTCTGTCATACCAAGAATACTTTATCAAGTGGAAGGGTCTACCTGAGAACGAAGCAAGTTGGGAGCCCTCAAACAATTTGTAGCCCCGCCATGCCAAGAATTTTTCGTCAAGTGAAAGGGTCTACCCGAGAGTGAAGCATGATGGGAGCCCGCACATGATTTGTCGACGAGGACGTCTTCGGATTAAGTCGGGGAGAATGTCATGGCCAAGGCCTCCAATTAGCATGGCCTGGCCCATGGATGATTCTAGACTCATGTAGTGTGTAGATATTTCTCATGTGCTTATTATGGGTAGGTCGTGGGTTAATGCTTTCAGAGAGAAACACAACTCCTCCCCTCGAGCCCCAAGGCTAAAGGCTGTAGCACACCCATTTTGGCCTTTCCTCATGGGCTTCCCTGGGGTTGCCTTAGAACTTTGACCCGAACTTCTACACGCACCTTCCCACGGGTGATGCGAGGTCGCTAGAAAAAATGAGAGTCGTTTTGGAGCCCCGGAGTAGTTTTGGCGGAATTTTGTTTTTCAAATTCCAAATAAAAAGGATTTTTCCTACATAAATTTCGAACAAATTCCCAAAAAAAAATCAAAGCATCCCCGCGGCGATGGAGCACTGCTTGGGAGCACTCCCACTAGGGTTGGCAAAATCCGGATCCGGATCCGCATTTAAATATCTATATTCGGATCCGCATCCAAATCCAGAAAAAATTATACGGATCCGGATGCGGATTCGGATGCGGATAATATCTGCAACGAATGCGGGCGGATTTTCTGGATATTCGGATCCGCAAAAATTAAAATTAAATAATTTAAAATATAATTTAAAAATTCAACAATTTAAATAATAATATTAAATAAAATTCAATTATAATCCAATAGTTAACAATTCAACATGAATTACATACAATAACATCACAAATCTACAAATAAAAATATCACAACATAAATCAAACATAAAAAATAACATAAATTCAATTACACCACCATTAAAATTCACAAATAAAATTAATGCATTTAATTTAAGTAATAAACCAAAACCCTAATTAAAATAATTAAAGTAAATATGAAATTAAAGTAATTAAGGAAGATGACAAACTACATTTATGCATAATGACAATAATTAATTTAAAAGCAGATAATAATAATAATAATAATAATAATAATAATAATAATAATAATAATAATAATAATAAGAGTGATGATGTTTGCCTCGGGTCAAACCCCGAAAATAAACAAAACAACGTCGTTTTGTTTGTTTTTTTTTTCTTTTTTGCTTCTCCAAAACGCTGCCGTTTCACTTACCATTTCCAAAACCTGGGAAGATAGAATCCAGCCATTCGCGATTCCTTTTTTCGTTTCTTCCTTACCAAAAAAATCGTTACTTTCCATCCTCGACCGAGATCCAGCCATTCGGGATCCACAACAGAACGCTTCATCCTCTTCATCTTAAGCTGAACTGAAGAAAGTGATTAACAAAGAACGCACCCATTTAGTGAAGAACAAGACCAACAGCAGCTGAGTTTCGGCTGCGAAATTTGTCCTTGAAAGCTGAGTTTCGGCTACTAAGCTGAGTTTCGACGGAACAAGACCAATAGCAGCTGCAAAGTTTCGGCAGAGCAAGATTAACATTGTGCCTGAAAGCTTGAATTTTTGAAGCTTGAATTTATTTTTTCGGTACTGTCTTCTTTGCAGCATTTTGTTTTTTGATTTTTTTTTAATTTTTCCCTGTGTTTTTACAACATTGTAACATTGTAACATTGAATTTATTTTTTCAGTTCTCATATTCTTGATTTGTCTCATTTCCGTTCTCATGTTTGTATGAAACTTTGTTTTGGGTGATATTGCCGTTATTTGACAATTACGTTAATATAATGGGTATTAAGCTGAGTATTTGTTTCTATATTGCATTTTGAATGTTGATTAATGAGCTGGGCATTTGTTTGTATATCCGAACCTTAAACTGCAAAAGCTAGGCATTTGTTTGTATATCCGAACCTTAAACTGCAAAAGCTAGGCATTTGTTTGTATATCCGAACCTTATACTGCAAAAGCTATATCATTTGACCTGTAAAATTTGACAAATTCTTTTCATTAGATTTCAAACCTTAATTTTCATTGTCGTCCTCAAGAAATCAATAAGATATATTGTATACAACCTTGAGTTGATGAAGTGATGAATATGGAGAAGTTTCTATCACTAATACTCTTGTTAATTACCATTTGTTGGTTTTGAATTATTCAACTTAAACACCTTACCATCCGCTGAGTATTTGTTTCTATGTTGCATTTTGAATGTTGAGTTGTTTCATTTTGTTTTTTAAATTTTGTTTCTAAATTTAATGAATTTGCGATAAATAACTAATAAGATATTGAATTATTTTAATTTGCAGCAATTAATGGATAATTTCGAACAAGTGGAGGAGGTTGATGAAGTTGGGGAATTGCAGGATTTACAGGGGGCTGATTTGGAAGAAAACAATGAGGAATTGGTGGTGGAAAATGTTGTTGAGCCTACGGTTGGGATGTCTTTTGATAGTCCTGATGAAATATTTGAATATTATAAAGCTTATGGCCTATAAGAGGGGTTTCCACTGATGCGGAGATCTTGTAGAAAAGGGGATGATGGGAGTTTGAGATATGTGACATTTACTTGTGGGAGAAACGGCAAGTCAAAAGCCAAATCCACTAATGTTTTGCGGCTTCAACCAAACCAAAAAATTGGATGCAATGCTAAAATTGGAGGACGTTTGGATTTTGTTAGTGGAAAATGGGTAATTGGAAATTTGATCCTTGAACACAACCATGCCGTGAGTCCGAGTAAGAGTAGGTATTATCGATGCAACCGTACCATTAGTCCTTTTGTTAAAAAGCAGCTTGAAATAAATGAAGAAGTTGGAATTAAAATGGCTCAAAGTTTTAAGTCGATTGTTGTCGAGGCTGGTGGCTTTGAAAATGTGTCATTTTTAGAAAGAGATGCTAGAAATCATGTTGACAAGGTGAGGTGATTAAGACTCGGAGAAAGGGATGCTATTGCAATTCAGAGGTATTTTCAGAAAATGCTAACAGAAAATGATGAGTTTTTCTTCAGTATTAACCTAGATGAGGAGGGACAGTTAAAAAATATATTTTGGGCAGATCCAAGGAGCAGGGCAGCCTATAAGGACTTTGGGGATGTTGTCACATTTGATACAACATATCTTACAAACAAGTATGACATGCCATTTGCTCCTTTTGTAGGAGTTAATCATCATGGTCAATCAATTTTGTTAGGATATGGGTTGATTTCGCATGAGGACACGGAGACATTTACGTGGTTATTTGACACATGGCTATCATGTATGTCTGGGTGTCCTCCCCTTGGAATCATTACAGATCAAGATAAAGCAATGAAAAATGCAATTCAGATTGTTTTTTCCAAACACTAGGCATCGTTGGTGTTTGTGGCATATATTGACAAAGGTGCCTGAGAAGTTGGGAAGGTATGCAGAATATCATGCCATTAGGGTTTCATTGCCTTCTGTTGTTTATGATTCACATACTCCTATTGAATTCAAGGAAGCTTGACATGACATGTTAGATAAATATGATATTAGTAATAATCAGTGGCTGAATGGATTATATAAAGAAAGAAATCATTGGGTTCCATGTTTCGTGAAAACTACTTTTTGGGCTGGAATGTGAACCACTCAGCATAGTGAGAGTATGAATGCGTTCTTTGATGGGTATGTTAACTCGAAAACAACTTTGAAGCAATTTGTGGAGAAATATGAGAAAGCAATGGAAAGTAAAATTGAGAAAGAATGGCAAGCAGATGCACGGAGTTTTAGCCAACGATTGCCATGTCGTACCAGTTTTGCAATGGAAAAACAAGTTGAAACAGTGTACACTATTTCCAAGTTTCAGGAATTTCAGCAGGAGCTGATGAATAAGATATATTGTGAGGTTTTCAGTTGTGGCGGGTCAGAATATGAAGTTATTGAAAATGATGAAAAGAGTAGAGAAAAGACTTTTAAAGTCATTTTTGAAAAAGATGAAGGTGAAATTCGTTGTGTGTGTTCAATGTTTGGATATAAGGGCATTCTTTGCAAACACGCTATCGTAGTGTTGTCACATAACCATGTGCAATTACTGCCTGAAAAGTATATCCTACGAAGATGGAGGAAAGATGTTCGGGGATTCTATAGTAAAGTCAAAGTTAGTTATGATGCACGGAGTTCGAGCATTGAACATCAACGATATAAAGAGGAGTGCACTGCTTTTTATGATGTTGCTGAGGTAGCTTCCAAAAATGAAGAAAGCCATAAAAACATTATGGGTTGGATCGAGAAAGTAATGAAGGATGTATCTCTAAATGTTCGATGTGACGGTGATGATACAACCATTGATGGTGGATCTAGTAGTAACATACAGGATCCAGTAGTAACTCGGCGCAAAGGTCGTCCACCTTGTCAAAGAAAGCAAAAGCAATTTAAGAGGCCAAAACAGAAATCGAACAACGTTTTGATAAACACATCTGTAGAGGTAATTGTATATACTTTAGATTAATTTAATACTTTGATACATTCATTTTAAATTAATTTAATTTAATACTTTGAATGTGTGTTGACTGCATTTCTAGGACGCGGAAACACATGATTTATCTTCTCAGGTGGCTACTACAATCCCAACACAAGAGAGCAATATGGCTATGGTAATATTTTTTTTATTTGTTATTTCCATTGATTTTCATATGTTTGATAATTTGTGTTTAACTTTTTTTTTTTTGTACAACAACTACCACAACAAATACCCCTACAACATGCATTTTTCCCCTTTACTATCAGTATTGGATGAATTACTGTACAACTGATCACATACACTTGCAACATGCACAACAACAAAATTTCGAGGAGGCCAATCAAGGGGAGTTTTCAACTAATGAACCAAGCATATGATCGAAGTTAGCTTATGCTTATGTTTTATGTATTATTCAACTAATGAACTAATGTAATTTGGTGTATGTGTATTTCGACATTTTTGAAATTCTGGAGTTCATAAGTCTATTTTAAAAATGCTAGAAATGGATTCATTTGGAAAATATTAGAATGATTTGGGCCATAGTATAATTTTGAGAATAATTTTTGGGGCCAAATTATAATTTCATAACACTGTGAATTAATAAGTCTATTTTAAAAATGCTACAAATGGATTCATTTGGAATATATTAGAATGATTTGGGCCGTAGTATAATTTTGAGAATAATTTTTAGGGCCAAATTATAATTTTATAACACTCTGAATTAATAAGTCTATTTTAAAAATGCTAGAAATGGATCCATTTGGAATATATTAGAATGATTTGAGCCATAGTATAATTTTGAGAATAATTTTTTGGGCCAAATTATAATTTCATAACACTGTGAATTAATAATTTTTTGGGCCAAATTTCTCACTTAACTCGGATGACATTGTTTGTGGTTAATAGTCCCTTGGGAAGAAACTGCCCAATAAGGGAAACAATTACAGTTAATAATGCCAAAGAAATTACCCAATTCAAATTTTAATTGCAATTACAGTTAGTCAGCCTTTAAGAAAAGAAAACTGGAACATATGAACAACATGAAAAGAAAACTGGAACATATGAACATGAAAACTGGAAACTGGAACATATGAACAGCACGAAAACTGGAACATATGAACAGCATGAAAACTGGAACATGAAAAGAAATTACCACTAAATTCTACAAGCAACCAGCCAACAACCACCCAGTAGCTAATATGAAATCTACAAGCAATATGCTAGAAAGGCTACATATGTCTCGCGTAGCGACCCAAATTCGAAAAGTTCAACAAACAAAGTTACCAATAAATTTTACAAGCAACCAGCCAGCAGCCCATAAATAACAAACAAGAAGAGTGCATAAACAGACAACTGGAGATAAAATAAAAGCCTCCATCAATAATATTAATCCTCATCACTCTGTTACACCTTACATTAATTCAAAAAAGAACATGAAATAACAGACAGAGAGCACCTGCAATTGACTCAAATCATAAATCTCTCATGCCCAGAAATAACAGATAGAGAGCAGCTGCATAAGCCCAGAAATAACAGACAAAGAGCAGCTGCAATTGACTCAAATCACAAATCTCTCATGCCCAGAAATAACGAACAAGAAGAGTGCATAAACAGACAACTGGAGATAAAATACACCTTCCATTAATTCAAAAAAGAATAGAGAACAACTGCAATGGACTCAAATCACAAATCAGAAATCTCTTATTTCTTCAACCTCACAAATCAGAAATCTCTCATCATCATTCATCCTCAACCTCAACATTAGCAAATTCAAAATTGTACTCAAATCAAGTGCGAAAGGGAAATCAATTGCAATTTAACACACTTAAATAAAACGGGAATGACAATAGCTATCCAAATTCAGCCAAAAATTAATTAAATGGGAAAAACAATAGCTAAGAAATTTTAGCACTTGCAGAGCAATGATATTAACCTAGATCAACCAAATCATCCCCATTTTGCCATAACCTAAAGAGGCAAAAACGAAGCATTACCTCAGGCTGCAAACTTTGACGCTTCGTGAGTTCAATTTCCCGAACAGGTTTCGGATACCAGCGTTGACGGTGACCGTGGTTGTGAGTCCGTCGTGGTGGATCCCGAATGGCTGAACCTCGGTCAGGGAAGTAAAGTAACGACGGTGACCGTGGTTGTGAGTCGGTCGTGGTGGATCCCGAATGGCTGGACCTCGGTCAAGGAAGGAAAGTAACGATTTTTTCGGTAAGGAATCCCAGGTGAAACGAATTCTTCGGTCAGGAAAGTAATAAATTCTTCTATCTGTCTCAAGTGAAATGAATCCCAGGTGAAACGAAGATACGAAGAGGAAGAGATTTACGGTGAGTGAAATAGTCTATTAGAACAGCAGCGTTTTGGAGAAGCCAAAAAGAAAAAAAAAACAAACAAAACGACGTCGGTTTTTTTATTTTTCAGGGTTTGACCCGGGGCAAACATCATTTTCCTAATAATAATAATAATGGTGGAAGATGATGATGGATAACAATTATGAGAAGGACACCTCCACCACCAAATGATGTGATTGAACGTCGTTTTGATTATTTTCAGGGTTTGACCCGGGGCAAGCATCATTTTCCTAATAATAATAATAATGGTGGAAGATGATGATGGATAACAATTATGAGAGGGACACCTCCACCACCAAATGATGTGATTGAATGGTTCTATGAACACAATTCATGAAAGCACAAAAGGACACCAAAAAAGCCTAGCCTTGCTCACAGAAAATCTGAAATTGATTTGTTGGAAATTTGTGTGCCCACCTTGTGTATTGGTCGGTCAACCTTATCCTTTGACATTGAGATCTACTACAACGAACCAACCTTCTCTGAGATTGGATGACTATTCCCTTCTGGAAACAGCGACCAAGGACATAAATAATAGACAAGGCAGCCGTGTGTGGTGTGCTTCGAGAGCTATTGATGCAGTGGTTTGCTGGCGTTCGATGGCAGAGAAATGCACTGAGCAAGGTGAGGTAGGGCAGCCGGTGTTCGATGACAGTAACGCGTGCTCAACTGAGGCGAGGCATCCAATGTTCAGTGACAGTGATTGCGAGGAGGACAATGTTCAACGGTTAGGGATTTGGGGTGGTATTTTATTTCAGCCGCTTGTGAGTAATGGGAAGCAAGGGAGGCATGAATGGTTTAGGGTTACTAGATTTTTTTTTTTAATTTTCACTTATATATTTTTTAATACAAATTTATTAATTTGATAATATAATTAAAAATTAATCCGGATCCGGATCCGCATAGATCATGATTCTTAGACTCCGGATTCACATTTTTTAATGTGCAGATCCTGATTTTTCAAGATCCGGATCTTTGCAGACTCGGGCTGGACCCAGATTATTTTGCCATCCCTAACTCCCACCCACCCATGGGATGTCCCGAGGGAAAGAAACAAGGTTACTTTCAGAGAGAAACCCAACTCCTCCCCTCGGGCCCCAAGGCCAAAGGCTATACCACACCTATTTCGGCATTTCCGTATGGGCCTCCCTAGGGCTGCCTTAGAACTTTGACTCGACCTTCTGTACGAGCCTTCCCATTGACGACGTGAGGCCGCAAGAAAAAATGGGAGTCATTTTTTAACCCATAGAGTGGTTTTGGTTGAATATTTTTCTAAAATTTCAAGAAAAATCAAATTTTTATGCATAATGTTGGAATAAAGTCCCAACAAACTATCAATGCCTCCCCGTGGTGGTGGGTACTGCTTGAGAACACTCCGGCCCGCCCAAGGGATGTCTCTGGGGAGAAAAACAGGGTTACTTTTTAAGAGAAACCAAACTCGTCCCCTCAGACCCGTAGGCCAAAGGTTATATCACACTTGTTTTGGCATTTTCTCATGGGCCCCCCTTGGGTAGCCTTGGAAATTTGACCCGGGCTTCTACACGCTCCTTCCCACGGAGACGTGAGGCCGCCAAAAAACAGGGGAGTCGTTTTTTATCATCGATGCAGTTTTAAAGAAGTTTTTCAAAAATTTCGAGAAAAACTGATTTTGTTATGCATAATTTTATAATAAATTCTCAAAAAACTATCAGAGCCTCCCCGCAACGGTATGGCACTGCTTGGGGGCAATCTCGCTAGCCCAAGGGATGTCCCTGGATAGAAAAACTGATTTTTCTAAAAATCCAAGAAAAACCATTTTTTTGCATAATTTTGGAAAAAGTCCCAAAACAAACTATCAATGACTCCCCGCGGCGGTGAGGCACTGCTTGGAGCACTCCCACCTGCCCAAGGGATGTCTTGGAGGAAAGAAACATGGTTACTTTAAGAGAGAAACCCAACGCCTCCCCTTGAGCCCTAAGGCCAAAGGCTATACCACACTTATTTCGGCATTTCCTCACGGGCCTCCCTAGGGTTGCCTTACAACTTTGACTCGCACTTCTGTACGGGCCTTCCCATTGCTGACGCGAGGCCACCAAAGAAAATGGGAGTCATTTTTTAGCCCTAGAGTGGTTTTGGCAGATTTTGTTTTTGAAATTCCCAGAAAAACCGATCTTTTATGCATAATTTTGGAATAAAGTCCCAAAAAAATATCAATGCCTTCCCACGGTGGTGGGGCACTGCTTGAGAGCACTCAAGCCCGCCCAAGGGATTTCCATGGGGAGAAAAATAGGGTTACCTTTTTAGAGAAACCAAACTCCTCCCCTCAGGACCCATGGCCAAAGGTTATATCACACTTGTTTTGGCCTTTTCTCATGGGCCCCCCTTGGGCAGCCTTGTAACTTTGACCCGGCCTTCTGTATGGGCCTTCCCATAGGAGATGGGAGGCCGCCAGAAAAAAAAGGGGAGTCATTTTGAGCCTCGGTGTGGTTTTGCAGAATTTTTTCAAAAGTTTTAAGAAAACTGATTTTTTCTACATAATTTTATAATAAATTCCCAAAAAAACTATCGGAGCCTCCCCGCGATGGTGGGCCACTGCTTGGGGGCACTCCTGCCAGCCCAAGGGATGTCCATGGGTAGAAAAACAATATTACTTTTGGAGAGAAACCCAACTCCTCCCCTCTAGCCCTAAGGCCAAAGACTATATCACACTCTTTTTGGCCTTTCCTCATGGGCCCACCTTGGACAACCTTGGAACTTTGACCCGGCCTTCTACACGGGCCTACCCACGGGCGATGCGAGGCCTCCGAAAAAAATAGGAGTCGTTTTTGAGCCCCCGAGTGATTTTAGCAGAAGTTTTTCTAAAATTCCAAGAAAAACCAATTGTTTCTGCATAATTTTGGAAAAAGTCCCAAAAAACTATCAATGACTCCCCGCGATAGTGGGGCACTGCTTGGGAGCACTCCTATTGGCCCAAGGGATGTCCCAAAGGAGTGAGACATGGTTACTTTCGGAGAGAAACCCAACTCCTCCCCTAGGGCCCCAAAGCCAAAGGCTATAGCACACTTATTTCAACGTTTTCTCATGGCCCTCCCTAGGGGTGCCGTAGAACATTGACCCGGCCTTCTACATGCGTCTTCCTATGGGTGACGCAAGGCCGCCAGAATAAAACAAGAATCGGTTTGGAGCCCGACAGTGGTTTTGGCGGAATTTATTTTCAAATTCTAAAAAAGTCAAATTTTCCCGCATAATTTTGGAATAAATTCCCAAAATCCTATCAAAGCCTCCCCGCTGTGGTGGGGCACTGCTTGGGAGCACTCCCACCGGCCCAAGGGATGTCTCAGGGGAAAGAAAAAGGGTTACTTTTGGAGAGAAATCCAACTCCTCCCCTCGGGCCCCAAGGCCAAAGGCGATAGCACGCCCGTTTTGGCTTTTCCTCATGGGCTTCCTTGGGGTTGCCCTGGAACTTTGACCTGACTTTCTGTACGGGCCTTCCCATTGGCAACGCGAGGCCGCTAGAAAAAATAGAAGTCATTTTTTAGCCCCGAAGTGGTTTAGGCAGAATTTTTTCTAAAATTAAAAAAACTGATTTTTCTTTATAATGTTTTAATAAATACTCGAAAAACTATAAGAGCCTCCTCGTGGCAGTTGGGCACTGCTTGGTAGCATTCCTACTGGCCTAAGGGATGTCCCATGGGAATGAAACATAGTTACTTTTGGAGTTAAACCCAACTCCTCCCTTCGAGCCCCAAGGCCAAAGGCTAAATAGAACACCCGTTTTGGGCATTCCTAATCGGTCTCCCGGGGGCTGCCTTGAAACTTTGACTCGAACTTCTGCACATGCATACCCACGGGCGATGCGAGGCAGTCGGAGAAAATGATAGTTGTTTTGGAGCCCAAAGTGGTTTTAACAGATTTTTTTCTAAAATTCCAAGAAAAATTAATTTTTTCTGCATAATTTTTTAATAAAATCCCAAAAAACTATCAATGCCTCCCTGCTGTGGTGGGGCACTGCTTGGGAGCACTTCTGCCGCCCCAAGGGATGTCTTAGGGGAAAGAAATATGGTTACTTTTTGAGAGAAACCTAAGTCCTCCCCTCAAGCCCCAAGGCCAAAGGCTATAGCACACTCATTTAGGGTTTTCCTTATGGGCCCCCTGGGGCTGCCTTGGAATTTTGACTCGGCCTTCTGAACGTGCCTTCCCACGGAAGACATGAGGCCGTCAGAAAAAAAGAGAGTAGTTTCGCAACCCCGTAGTGGGGTTGGCAGAATTTTTTTCTAAAAATTCAAAAAATTTGATTTTTCTATATAATTTTTGAATAAATTCACAAAAAACTCCCAAACCCCAACCGTGGTGGTGGCTTACTACTTGGAGCACTCTCGCTGGCCCAAAGGATGTCCAAGTGGAGAAAAGCATGGTTACTTTTGGAGAGAAACCTAACTCCTCCCCTCAGGGCCCAAGGCTAATGGCTATAGCATACTTGTTTTGTCTTTTATTATTGCCCCCCCCCCCGGAGGGCTGCCTTGTAACTTTGACCTATCCTTCTGCACACACTTTCCCACGAGCGATGTGAGGCCTCCAGAACAAACATGAGTCGTTTCAGAGCCTCAAATTGGTTTTATTGGAATTTTTTTAAAAATTTGAAGAAAAACTGATTTTTTCTGTATAATTTTGGAATAAATTCCTAAAAAAATATAAGAGTCGCGTCGCGCCAGTGGGGCATTGGTTGGGAGCACAGATGCCGCATAAGGGATGTCCTAGTGGAGAAAAACTATCCCAGTGGAGAAAAACAGGGTTACTTTTGGAGAGAAACCCAACTCCTCCCCTCAAACCCAAGGCCAAAGGCTATATCACACTCATTTTGGCCTTTCTTTATGGGCCCCCCAAGGGCTGCATTGGAACTTTGACCTAGCCTCTATGCACGCCTTTCAACGAGGGACACGAGGTCGCTAGAGAAAATGAGAGTCGTTTCAGAGCCCCATAGTGGCAAAAGGCTGAAACTTTTGTAAAATTCCAAGATAAACCAATTTTTCTGTACAATTTTGTAAACTTTCTTTATGGGCCCCCGCGTGCAGAGCCCCGCCTAAAAATAGTGCATGCATGTCGGGGTGCCAAAGGCCCCAAGGGCGCCGAGACGGGTATGCTATAGCCTTGGTAGGGGGCTGCGGGGTGTTTCGTCTGCGGGAGTCAGAATGGGGAAAGGATTTGTGAGGGACCTGATGGCGCCCGCTAGGAGTTGCTTACAGAGCCTCGTCCAAAAATAGTGCCCGAAGGTCGGGGGGCCAAAAGGCCCGAGGGGCCCTGAGACGGGTGGGCTATAGCCTTGGTAGGGGGCAGGGGCACAGTTCGTCCACCCGACTCGGAATGAGACAAGGCTTTGCGAGGGGCCTCGGGGCACCCGCAGGGAGTCGCGTGCAGAGCCCCACCCAAAAATAGTGCCCGAAGGTCGGGGTACGAAAAGGCCCTAGCGACCCCGAGACGGGTGGGCTATAGCCTTGGTAGGGGGGCGCGGGGGCGTTTCGTCCGCGGGACTCGGAATGTGGCAAGGATTTTTGAGGGGCCTCAGGGCACCCACAGGGAGTTGCATACAGAGCCCCACCCAAAAATAGTGCCCGAAGGTCGGGGTGCCAAAAGGCCCTAGCAACCCTGAGACGGGTGGGCTATGGCCTTGGTAGGGGGGCGGGGGCGTTTCGTCCGCGGGACTCAGAATGGGGCAAGGCTTTCCAAGGGGCCTCGGGGCACCCACAGGGAGTTGCATGCAGAGCCCCACCACAAAATAGTGCCCAAAGGTCTGGGTGCCAAAAGGCCACAGGGGGTCCCGAGACGGGTGGGCTATAGCCTTGGTGGGGGGCGCGGGGGCGTTTCGTCTGCGGGAGTTGGAATGGTGCAAGGATTTGTGAGGGGACTCATGGCGCCCACGGGGAGTCACATACAGAGCTCCGCCCAAGAATAGTTCCCGAAGGTTGGGCTGCCAAAAGGCCCCAGGGGCCCCGAGACGGGTGGGCTATAGCCCTGGTGGAGGGCGCGGGGGCGTTTCGTCTGCGGGACTCGGAATCGGGCAAGGCTTTGTGATGGGCCTCGAGGCGCCCAGGGCGAGGCGTGTGCAGAGCCCCGCCCAAAAATAGTTCATGCATGTCGGGGCGCCAAAGGCCCCAGGGGCACCGAGACGGGTGTGCTATAGCCTTGGCAGGGGGCTGTGGGGCGTTTCGTCCGCGGGAGTCAGAATGGGGAAAGGATTTGCGAGGGGCCTCATGGCACCCACAGGGAGTCACGTACAGAGCCCCACCCAAAAATAGTGCCCAAAGGTCGGGGTGCCAAAAGGCCCCATGGGCCCCGAGACGGGTGGGCTATAGGCTCGGTGGAGGGCGCGGGGGTGTTTCGTCCACGGGACTCGGCATTTCATCTACGGGACTCAGATTGGGGCAAGGCTTTGCGAGGGGACTCGGACCACCCAGAGGTAGGCCCGTAGAGAGACTCACCCAAAAATAGTGCCCCCATGTCTGGGCGCCAAAGGCCCCAGGGGCGCTGATACGGGTGTGCTATAGCCTTGGTAGGGGGCTGCAGGGCGTTTCGACCACGGGAGTCAGAATGGGGAAATGATTTCCGAGGGGCCTCGTGGTGACCACATGGAGTTGCATGCAGAGCCCACCCAAAAATAGTGCCCCCATGTCGGGGCGCCAAAGGCCCCAGAGGCGCTGAGACGGGTGTGCTACAGCCTTGGTAGGGGGCTGCGGGGCATTTCGTCCGCGGGATTCAGAATAGGGAAAGGATTTCCTCAGGGCCTCAGGGCGACCACAGGGAGTTGCATACAGAGCCCCGCCCAAAAATAGTGCCCAAACGTCTGGGTGCCAAAAGGCCACAGAGGTCCCGATACGGGTGGGCTATAGCCTTGGTGGGGGGCGCAGGGGCGTTTCGTCCACGGGAGTTGGAATGGTGCAAGGATTTGTGAGGGGACTCATGGCGCCCACAGGGAGTCACGTACAGAGCTCCGTCTAAAAATAGTGCCCGAAGGTCGGGGTGCCAAAAGGCCCCATGGGCCCCGAGACGGGTGGACTGTAGACTCGGTGGAGGGCGTGGGGGTGTTTCGTCCGTGGGACTCGGAATAGGGTAAGGCTTTTTGAGGGGCCTCGGGGCACCCGGAGGTAGGCCCGTAGAGAGACCCACCCAAAAATAGTGCCCCCATGTCCGGGCGCCAAAGGCCCCAGAGGCGCTGAGATGGGTGTGCTATAGCCTTGGTAGGGGGCTGCGGGGCGTTTCGTCCGCGGGATTCAGAATGGGGAAAGGATTTCCGAGGGGCCTCGGGGCGACCACAGGGAGTTGCATGCAGAGCCCCGCCCAAAAATAGTGCCCAAACGTCTGGGTGCCAAAAGGCCACAAGGGTCCCGAGACGGGTGGGCTATAGCCTTGGTGGGGGGGTGCAGGGGCGTTTCGTCCACGGGAGTTGGAATGGTGCAAGGGTTTGTGAGGGGACTCATGGCGCCCACGGGGAGTCACGTACAGAGCTCCGCCCAAAAATAGTGCCCGAAGGTCGGGGTGCCAAAAGGCCCCATGGGCCCCGAGACGGGTGGACTGTAGACTCGGTGGAGGGGGGGGATGTTTCGTCCGCGGGACTCGGAATGGGGTAAGGCTTTGCGAGGGGCCTCGGGGTGCCCGAAGGGAGGCCCGTATAGAGACCCAACCAAAAATAGTGCCCCCATGTCGGGGCGCCAAAGGCCCCAGGGGCACTGAGACGGGTGTGCCATAGCCTTGGTGGGGGGCACGGGGACGTTTCGTCCGCGGGACTTGAAATGGGGCAAGGCTTTGCGAGGGGCCTCGGGGCACCCGGGGAGAGCCCCGTACAGAGCCCCGCCCAAAAATAGTGCCCTCATGTTGGGGCGCCAAAGGCCTCAGGGGCGCTAAGACGGGTGTGCTATAGCCTTGGGGGGGCACAGGGACGTTTCGTCCGCGGGACTCGGAATGGGGCAACAATTTGCGAGGGGCCTCATGGTGGCCGCTAGGAGTTGCGTACAGAGCCCCATCCAAAAATAGTACCCGAAGGTCGGGGGACCAAAAGGCCCGAGGGGCCCCGAGACGGGTGGGCTATAGCCTTGGTGGGCGGCGGGGGCGCAGTTCGTCTGCCGGTCTCGGAATGGGGCAAGGCTTTGCGAAGGACGTCGGGGTGCCTGCGGGAAGTCACGCGCAGAGCCCCGAACAAAAATAGTGCATGAACGTTGGGGTGCCAAAAGGCCCTAGCGATCCCGAGACGGGTGGGCAATAGCCGTGGCGGGGCGGGGCGTTTCGTTTGCGGACTCGGAATGGGGCAAAGCTTTGTGACGGCCCTTGGAGCACCCACGGGGAGTCGTGTACAGAGCCCCGCCCTAAAATAGTGCCCGAAGGTCGTGGTGCCAAAAGCCCGAGGGGCCCCGAGACTGGTGGGCTATATAGCCTTGGTGGGCGGCGGGGGCTCAGTTCGTCCGCCGGACTCGGCATGGGGCAAGGCATTGCAAAGGGCCTCAAGGTGCCTGCAGGAAGTCGCGCGCAGAGCCCCACCCAAAAATAGTGCATAAAGGTCGGGGTGCCAAAAGGCCCTAGCGACCCCGAGACGGGTGGGCTATTGCCTTGGTGTGGGGCGCGGGGACATTTCATCCGCGGGTCTCGGAATGGGGCAAGGATTTGCGATGGGCTTCGGGTCACCCGTAGCGAATCGCGTGCCGAGTCCTGTCCAAAAATAGTGCCCGAAGGTTGGGGTGGGCTATAGCTTTGGTGGGGGGTGCGGGGGCCCCGAGATGGGTGGGCTATAGCCTTGGTGGGGGGCGCGAGGGCGTTTCGACTGCGGGACTTGGAATGGGGCAAGGCATTGCGAGGGGTCTCGGGTCACCCACGGGGACTCGCATGCGGAGCCCCGCCCAAAAATAGTGCCCGAAGGTTGGGGTGCCAAAAGGCCCCAAGTGTCCCGAGACGGGTGGGCTATAGCCTTGGCGGGGGGCGCGGGGGCGTTTTGTCTGCGGGACTCGGAATGGGCAAGGCTTTGCGAGGGACTTGGGTCACACACGGGACTCGCATGCAGAGCCCCGCTCAAAAATAGTGCCCGAAGGTCAGGGAACCAAAAGGCCCCTGCGGAAAAAAGGCCAAAAAACGGGTGGGCTATTGCCTTGGTGGGGGGCGCGGGCGAAGTTCATCCGCCGGACTCGAAATTGGCCGAGACTTTGCGAGGGGCCTCCGTGTACCAAAAATAGGCTACGGGCACAGCCGCGCCCAAAAATAAGAGCCCGAAGGTCGGAGTGCCAAAAACCCCCAACGGAAAAAAGGCTAAAAAATGGGTGGGCTATTGCCTTGGTGGGGGGCGCGGGCGAAGTTCATCCGCCAGACTCGGAATTGGGCAACACTTTGCGAGGGGCTTCCGTGTACCAAAAATAGGCCGCGGACACAGCTGCGTCCAAAAATAAGCGCCCGAAGGTCAAGGTTCCAAAAGCCCCCAGCGGAAAATGACCAAAAAAACGGGTGGGCTATAGCGTTGGTGGGGGGGGGCGAACTTCGTCCGCCGGACTCGGAATTGTTAACATAAATATGTTAATAATATTGATTTTGATGATAACAAACTTTAAATGTATTTTGACAAAAATATTGGAGCTATTTCTTAACAAACGAAAACTCTTTTAATCATTGCCTTATTTCTTCATAAAAGATGGTTTTTCAAATTAGAAAGAAATTCTCGGCAAAAACTTGTTTAAAATTGCAATTCTGGTTATAAACGGTGAACCGTTTATTTTAACGGACGTTATTAACGGTTAACCGATTATAGGCAGAGAGTAACACTTTTCCTAAACCTCTAACCGTTTACTGAAAAAGATGGTTACTGGAAATTAACGGTAAACCGTTTGCTTTTAAACGGTTAACCGATTATCACCAGAGAGCAACATATTTGCCTAAGCTCTAGCCGTTTATGCTTAACGAAAAACAGACAAGATGGGAAGGCTACTGGACATTAACGGTGAACCGTTTATTTTTAAACGGTTAACCGACAACGTCCAGAATTGAAGGTTGTCCTTCTCTGGCATTGATTAACGAAAACTGATAAGGCTAAATTGTTGTGCAGGTTACTGGAGCCAAACGGCAAACCGTTTATTTTTAAACGGTCAACCGATAACACCCAGAGAAGCCACTTTATGCAAACCCTTAACCGCTAAATGAAAACGGATTAACTGATGTTCATTGTGCAGGTTACTGGAGACAAACGGCTAACCGTTTATTTTAAACGGTTAACCGATAATATCCAGAAACGTTACTTTATGCAAGTCCTTAACCGTTTAGCGTAAACGGATAACCAATGTTCATCTTGCAGGTCTCTGGAAGTTAACGGCGAAAGGGCAATCCTAAACGGCAAACCGTTTATTTGAAATCTGGCTTAACGGTAACTTTGACCAGCCTAAACGGTTAACCGTTAATGGCTAACGGCGAACCGTTTTCTGTCCGACAGTTTGTAACGGCTAGATTTTCAGCTCCAAATATAAATAAGCTCATTCAAATTCAAAGAAGATTGATCACAACGCTATCACTGAGCATATATCCGAGAATACAATCTTCATAGAGCTTGAAACACATTTTCTTTTCATCTATTCACACATTGGGCATTGATTTGTAATCTTAGATATTGTGTGAGAGAAAAACAAATTTGTAATCTTTTACTTTGAGTGATTGTAAGTGTGGGGATACACTTGGGTTAAGAGATTGGGGATAATCTCTTGTTGTAAAGGTCCATTGACACCTTGGAAGTCAAGTGTAAGCATTTGAAGCCTTGAAGGCTTGCTTAGTGGAATCCTCAAGCCCGGAAAGCTTGGAGGCGTGGACGTAGGCGAGGTTGGCCGAACCACGTAAAAATCTCGGTGTTTGAATCTCTCTTCCCTTATCTTTTTATATTGTGATCATCTTAATTGTTATTGATTTTGCATTTAATTTATAATTGCATTAAGATTTTCTTTAATATATTGAATAATTTTTAGAATCCCAATTCACCCCCCCTCTTGGGTTGCATACTTGTATTTCAATTGGTATCAGAGCAAGGTTCTCTTGTTAGGACTTAATCGTCTAGAGTAAAAGATCCATGGCAACCCAAAATGACTCAACCTTTAGAGAAGGGCAATCCACAACTAGACCACCATTTTTTGATGGTAATGATTATGCTTATTGGAAAACTAGAATGAGAATCTATTTGCAAGCCTTAGATTATGAAATTTGGGAAGTTGTTTGTGATGGTCCATTCATGCCTACGTTCAAAGATGAAGTAGGAGATGATATTCCTAAACCATCGAGTCAATGGAGTGAGTTAGAAAAGAGAAAGATGTCTCTAAACTCCAAGGCTATGAATGCTTTGTTTTGTGCTCTTGATAAGAAAGAATTCCATAGAGTATCTAGTTGTGAAAGTGCACAAGAGATATGGAACAAACTTGAAGTTGTCTATGAAGGGACAAATCAAGTGAAAGAGTCTAAAATCAGTAGATACACTCGCCAATATGAGTTGTTCCAAATGGAACAAAATGAAAATGTGTATTCTATGTACACTAGATTCACGGACATAGTGAACACCCTAGGTGCCTTAGGGAAAACCTTCTCAAATAGTGAGAAAGTTAAGAAAATCATTAGGTCACTTCCAAAAGAATGGAGACCTAAAAGAACTGCCATTGAAGAGGCCAAAGATTTAAATACTTTACCTCTTGATGATTTAATTGGTTCTCTTATTTCATATGAAGAGGATTTAGCTGCAGAAAAAAGGACTTGAAGAGAAGAAGAAAAGCATTGCTCTCAAAGCTTCAAAACATGAGAGTGATGGGGAGAGTGAACCGGATGATGAAGAGCTAGCCATGCTAGCAAGGAGGTTCAGAAAATTCTTCAAGAAAACCGGAGAGCGAAGAAATTTCAGAAACTTCAAGAACCACAGGGAAAAGAAGGAGGCAATCACATGCTATGAATGCAAAAAGCCTGGACATATAAGATCGGAGTGCCCACTCATCAACAAACTCAAGAAGAAAGCAATGGTTGCAACTTGGGATGATAGTGAGGAAGAATCAAGTGATGAAAAAGGATCGCAAGAAGTATCAAACCTAGCACTTATGGCAATAGGAGAGAATGATGATCTCAATGAGGTAAGTGATCCCACCTATGATGAATTGTATGATGCTTTTAAAGACTTACATAATGAGTTGATGAAAATTGGTAAAAAGAATGTATGTCTTAAAAAGGAAATGACAAAGCTTAAAAATGAAAATGAATCTCTAAATGCTAGAATTGCATGCCTAGAAGTAGGGAACAAAACATTGCATGATGAAATTGCATTATCAAATGAGAAACCTAGCATCTTACATGAGCATTTAGAATCACACATAGATGAGTTGAAAAATGAGAATGAAATGCTCAAGAAAAAGAATAATGAATTGAATGAAATTGTTTTGAAATTTACAAATGGGCAAAAGATGTTGGATAATATGCTTAACTCACAAAAATGTGTTTTTGATAAAGGAGGACTTGGATATAAGCCTAACTTGAAGCAAAAGTATTATAAGAGTTATTTTGTTAAAGCTACCTCCACAAATGATCATAAGATTGTATGTCATTATTGTAATCAAAATGGTCACATGAAATTTAGATGTCCCGTGAAAAGAAATGCATATTATGGTGTCAAATGCATTTGGGTTCCAAAAGGAACCGTTGCTAACCCTCAAGGACCCAAAAAGCTTTGGGTACCTAAAACTTGAGATTTTTTCTTGTAGGGCTTGAAGAAGAAGAAAAATAAATGGTACTTGGACAGCGGTTGTTCAAGGCACATGACCGGAAACTATGCATGGTTCTCAAGCTTCACCAAAATTGAAAATGGTGGAGACGTATCTTTTAGAGACAACTCAAAAGGAAAAATTCTTGGAATTGGAAATGTTGGTAAAATCTCTTCAACTCTAATTGAGAATGTATGTTTGGTTGAAAACTTGAAACACAACTTAATTAGCATTAGTCAATTATGTGACAAAGGCTATAAAGTTATCTTTGATAAATTTAGTTGTGTTATTGAGAACTCATGTGATGGCAAAACCGTATTTGTTGGAAATAGATGTGGTAATGTTTATATCATTGACATAGAATGTGCATCTACTCTTGATAAATGTTTTTCGGCATTGCATGATGATTGTTGGTTATGGCATAGAAGGTTAGGTCATGCAAGTATGGATTTGATTTCAAAAATATCGAAAGATGATTTAGTTAAAGGTCTTCCGAAAATTGGTTTTCAAAAGGATAAGATTTGTGAAGCTTGTCAATTTGGAAAACAAATTAAAACTTCTTTCAAAAATAAAAACCATATCTCTACTTCAAAACCGCTTGAACTTCTTCACATAGATCTTTTTGGGCCATCTAGATATGCAAGTCTAAATGGCAAATATTATGCATTTGTGATAGTGGATGATTATTCTAGATATACATGGGTATTATTCTTAGCCAATAAGGATGATGCTCTTGATGCTTTTAAAGTGCTTTGTAAGAAATTACAAAATGAAAAAGGGCATGGTATTGTATGCATTAGGAGTGATCATGGAGGAGAATTTGAAAATCATGCATTTGAGAGTTTTTGCAATAATCTAGGCATTGAGCATCAATTTTCATCACCTAGAACTCCACAACAAAATGGAGTTGTTGAGAGAAAGAATAGGTCTATTCAAGAAATGGCTAGGACCATGTTAAATGAAAATGCATTACCAAAATATTTTTGGGCCGAAGCCGTCAACACCGCTTGTTATGTTTTAAATCGGGTGTTGATTAGACCTAATCTTAACAAAACTCCTTATGAGCTTTGGAAAGAGAGAAAACCTAACATTGGATATTTTAAAGTTTTTGGATGCAAATGTTTTGTTTTGAACACAAAAGACAATCTTGGTAAATTTGATCCAAAATCCGATGTTGGCATTTTTCTTGGTTATTCAAATTCAAGCAAAGCTTATAGAGTCTATAACAAAAGAACCTTAGTTGTGGAAGAATCTATGCATGTGACATTTGATGAGTCTAACCCCTCCTCTACGGAGAAAGTCGTTGTTGATGATGATGCAGGAGAAGAAGAACAAGAAGAAGAAGCATCAAATGACAAACAAGAGGATGCACCACATGGAATTCAAGAGGAACATCATGAAGAACTAAATGCGGAGCAAAATGAAGGTACTTCTCAAACACTCCCCAAGGAGTGGAGGTATGTCTCTTCTCACCCTAAAGATGTAATTTTAGGAGATCCCTCACGAGGTATTACAACTAGATCATCACTTAGAAATACTTGTGAGCATAATGCATTCATCTCTCAAATTGAACCAAAATCCCTTGAGGATGCAGAAAATGATGAATCTTGGATTATGGCAATGCAAGAGGAGTTAAATCAATTTGAAAGAAACAATGTGTGGGAATTAGTTCCTAAACCTGAACATCAATCTGTAATAGGTACTAAATGGGTGTTTAGAAATAAGATGGATGAATCCGGCGTGGTTGTAAGAAACAAAGCTAGATTAGTGGCTCAAGGTTACAACCAAGAAGAAGGAATTGATTTTGATGAAACCTTTGCTCCTGTAGCAAGGTTAGAATCCATTAGGATGCTGTTAGCATATGCATGTCATAAGGATTTTATTTTATATCAAATGGATGTCAAGAGTGCTTTCTTAAATGGTTATATTTTGGAGGAAGTTTATGTGAAACAACCTCCTGGTTTTGAAAATGAAAAATTTCCAAATCATGTTTACAAATTACTTAAAGCCTTGTATGGATTAAAACAAGCACCTAGAGCATGGTATGATAGACTTAAGAATTTCTTGCTAGAAAATGACTTCTCTATGGGTAAAGCGGATACTACTTTATTTGTTAAACATAAGAATCAAGACATACTTATTGTTCAAATTTATGTTGATGATATTATTTTTGGTTCTACTAATGAGTTGTTGTGTAAAGAATTTTCATCGTGTATGAGCAACGAATTTGAGATGAGTATGATGGGAGAGTTGAAATACTTCCTTGGACTTCAAATCAAACAAAACGAGGAAGGAATTTTCATAAATCAAGCCAAGTACGTAAAGGATCTACTCAAACGATTCGGCATTGATGATTCAAAGACCAAGAATACACCAATGAGCACAACAACCAAGCTGGACAAAGATGAAAAAGGTAAAGAAGTGGACATCAAAATGTATCGAGGTATGATCGGATCCCTACTTTATTTGACTGTAAGTAGACCCGATATCATGTTTAGTGTATGTTTGTGTGCAAGATTTCAGTCATGTCCCAAGGAATCTCATTTGCTCGCTGTTAAAAGAATTTTTCGTTATTTGAGTGGAACCATAGATATTGGCCTTTGGTATCCTAGGGGAACTCACATTGATTTAACATGTTTTTCGGATGCGGATTTTGCTGGTTATAAAGTGGATAGGAAGAGCACTAGTGGAACTTGCTATATTCTAGGACACTCTCTTGTTTCATGGTTTAGCAAGAAACAAAATTCTGTCGCACTTTCAACTACCGAGGCTGAATATATAGCTGCCGGAAGTTGTTGTGCACAAGCTCTTTGGATGAAACAAACACTTAGAGATTATGGCATTAATCTTGAACAAATTCCTATTAAGTGTGATAATACTAGTGCTATAAATCTTTCAAAGAATCCCATTCAACACTCTCGAACCAAGCATATAGAAATAAGACATCATTTCTTGAGAGATCACGTTCAAAAGGGAGATATTGCATTAGAGTTTATTTCCACGAAAAAACAACTTGCCGATATTTTCACAAAACCGCTTTGCGAAGAACAATTTTCAAAAATTCGGCATGAACTTGGGATGATGAAATTTTTGCATTAACATCTCTATTCATGCTATTGAGTGTACTGAATTGATTGACTACTATTTATGAAATGCTTGAGCTAGATAGACAAATGATGAATTTGCATTAATGACTCTTGATTATATGAATTTATTGGTTGAAAACATGTTCATGAATCATGCATTAAAATGGCTCATAAAATATTTTCAGATCAATAAAATGATCTTGGAATATATTATTTGTTGGCCAAAAATTAAATCAAATGTGCGAAATTACAGATAAAATAAACGGTTAGCCGTTTCCTATAAACGGATCACCGTTTATTTCCAGAAACGAGGTTATGTGTCTGTCCGTTTACCCTTTCACCGTTTGCCTCAATCGGTGAACCGTTTTTTAACAGAGAGTCCTCTTACAAGTTACTCCTTAGCCGTTAAGCGTTTAGGCTTTCACCGTTTCCCTTTCTTCAGCCGCTGGAAGTTACCCTTTAACCGTTTCAATAAACGGTTAACCGTTTTCGCAAAGTATATAAACTGTTCAAAGCCTTTCCTCTTCTTCTCCAGTTACCCTCTCACCATTTCCTCCATTGTTGCGCAGCCGAAGGTCTCCTTGTCCTCAAATCCTCATTTTTCTTGCTTTTCGTGCCAAATCAAACCCTCAAAATCATTTCTTGTCACCTTTAGACCATTACTACCGATTCAAAACTTCAAATCGAGCCAAAAATTCAAAAATCCCAAATCCAAACCCTAACTGTCGCGGGTCGGATTTCTTCGTTCTTAATCCGATTTTCACCTCTCTTCCACCTAATTGATCATCCTCCTCACTTCCTCTCATCCTCATTACGAGTTTCCATGGCTGAACCCTCTCGGAGAAACCCCAGGCGTAAATCTGTGCCTCCAAGGAATCCCATACCACCTCGGGAGGTCTCTGAATTTTCAAGGATTCACTTCCCCACTCCTGCCTTGGCTAAGCGGTTTGAGGATCGCTTCGATGGTCGAAAGGTACTTGATCCTTTTTTTGTTGATAGTGATGACTTCCGCAACTTGGTTGTTTGTGGTAGAAGTATTAGGGATATGCTTCAGCCTTGGGAGTCTGCTATTGACCTTGATGACCGAGTCTATCCAAATTTAGTGCGAGTCTTTTACTCTAATATGGAAATCTCCGATACTCGCCCAAATAGGATAGTCACTCAAGTTGGCCGTGTACCCATAGAATTTGATGATGCGGACTTAGCTGACTTTCTAGGTATCTCTTGTGAGGGGATTGACATTTACACCTCTAGGAAAACCCTCTCCTTTGATACTTTTTCTCACACTCATGGCGTCCGTAATATATGTCGTCGTAGAGACTTATCGGATGAGATTTGTATGCTTCCGTTTCGGTCTCAGCTTTTACCTCTCCAAGTTCGTATTCTTCACTCTATTTTACAGCACATAGTGACTCCTAGGAAGGGTCACTCGGATGAGGTCACGAGGTTGGACGTTGCCATTTTGGATAGCCTTCTTACAGACCGTCCCATTAACCTCGGGTATATTATTGTACGACATATGTTGAGTACTCCATGCGGTCAACCACCGCTTGCTTCCTTATGGCAGTATCATCACTAAAATACTGCGACGCTTTGAGGTGCCACTTCTTGATACCGGTCATATGGAGCCTCGACGGATTGGCCCTGAGGCTGTGACTAGTATCGGATTCTCTAGGAAGAATGGAGTGTGGATAAAGACAAGCAACTCCAAAAACCGAGATACCTTGATTGCTGCAGAGGACGATCGGATGCTCAATGATATCTATACTCCCGATCAGCTTCCTGACTTTAGATTAGGAGCTATTCCTCATCCTCCGCGTCGTCATTTTGTACCTCGGCCTCCTGCTGATACAGACCATGAGGAGCGTGCGTTCGATACTGACATTCCCTCCTCTTCCGAGCTGCCTCATGCTCCTGAGCCTTCTACTGTTCCCGAGCAGCCATCTGCCTCTATGCCGCCTCCAGCTCCAGCTCAGCCCCCTGCTTCAGACGCAGTGCAGCAGCTGATTACTGATGTTCAGCGGATTTCGGAGCGCCAGCAGCTGATTCTTGATCGGTTGGACACTCTTTCCCGTGACCACCAGCAGTTGCGTTCTGACTTTCAGATATTCCAGCGGCAGAGCCTTGATCAGCAGCTGGAGCTTATCGCTGGACAGCGCACTCTTCTCGGCTATTTCGGCCATGATCCGGGGAACACATCTTCTCCGTAGTTTCTGAGCTTTGTCTTCGCACATACATTTTAAATTTTGGTTGCTAGCATTTTTATTCTTATTTTGATTTTGATGCATATGTATGTGATGTTCTTGATGATTAGATTATTGATGCTTTGTGATTGCCAAATTGGTTGGATATTGTACATGTGGTTTATTTGTGGATATTGGAGTGTTGGTATGTTTGAAGCTATTGAAGTGTTATTTTGTTTTTTTCATGGAGTTGTTGGTTTGTTAAAAGAAGCAGTTGATGTTAATATATTTTTGGAAGTGTTCTATCTCATTTTGTAAAATTGGTTTTGCTCATTTTTAAGGGGAAACTCTGCCAAAATTTTCGCTTGTCAAAACCGGCTTTGTGTTTTTCTTATTTCCTCTTTTCTTTTTGATGATGAAGGGGGAGATAATTATGGCCTTTAAGATTTTTTTTTAATGGGGAGATAGATTTAAAATGGGGAGTTTTAAAGCAAACAATCCTTTTATTCACATTTCTCAATTTGGCCATACATGTAGGGGGAGCACATATTAAGGGGGAGCTAAACATTGAATGAAATTTGTCATCATCAAAAAGGGGGAGATTGTTAACATAAATATGTTAATAATATTGATTTTGATGATAACAAACTTTAAATGTATTTTGACAAAAATATTGGAGCTATTTCTTAACAAACGAAAACTCTTTTAATCATTGCCTTATTTCTTCATAAAAGATGGTTTTTCAAATTAGAAAGAAATTCTCGGCAAAAACTTGTTTAAAATTGCAATTCTGGTTATGAACGGTGAACCGTTTATTTTAAACGGTTAACCGATTATAGGCAGAGAGTAACACTTTGAAATACTAACTAGGCAACCCAAGAGGGGGGGTGAATTGGGATTTTAAAAATTATCCTAGGCAAACCACACAACAATTTAATCTAATGCCTTAATAAATTCGAAAACAATAAATTCAATAAAAGCACAATAATAAATGAGTAAGGGAAGAGAAAGCAAACTCAAGGATTTTTACGTGGTTCGGCAATCCCCGCCTACGTCCACGCCTCCAAGCACACCGGGCTTGAGGATTTCACTAAGCTAGCCTCTCAAGGCTTCAAACGCTTACAATTGACTTCCAAGGTGTCAATGGACCTTTACAACAAGAGATTATCCCCAATCTCTTAACCCAAGTGTATCCCAACACTTACAATCTTTTAACTTGATTTTACAAAAAAGATTACAAATGAATCTCTCACACACAATGTGTTTGATCACAAGTGAAAGCTCAATGTGTGAATGAATGAGATGAATACAAAGATTTAAAGCTCAATGAAAGTTGTATTCTCAATATTTTGCTCAATGATGATCGTTGGAATTCTTCTTGTTTGAATTGGATTGAGCTTATTTATAGTTGGAGCTGAAAAACTAGCCGTTATAGACTGTCTGCTCGAAAACGGTTCGCCGTTAACCATTAACGGTTAACCGTTTAGGCTGGTCAAAGTTACCGTTGGGCTAATTTTCAAATAAACGGTTAGCCGTTTAGGCTTACCCTTTCGCCGTTAATTTCCAGAGACCTGCAAAACAAATTTGGTTTAACCGTTCTTACTAAACGGTTCAAGGTTAGCAAACTGGAAATAATCGGTTAACCGTTTTCAGTAAACGGTTCACCGTTAGTTTCCAGAATCATCATATTAACAATACTTTAAAGAACATGCTTTCTGGAAATTATCGGTTAGCCTTTTTAAATAAACGGTTAGCCGTTTGTAAATAAACGGTTAGCCGTTTGCTACAGTGATTGCTACAGTAACCTACACAGTGCACTATTTTTCGAAATTACAGTTTGACCTCAAAACTTTATAAAACTGTACCATAGCCCAACATGTCAAGAAACTTTGCAAATAGGTCCAATTTCAGAATTTTTAAGTAATGCTTTGTTAATCCCAAAACTTTCTGAAATTATGTTATAGCCCAAAACGCTATGACACTTTTCAAATAGGTCCTTTACCAAAATTTCAAGCAATATATGTTTATTTCAAAGTTTTCAAAATTCTTTCAATTAAACCATAAACTTTGAAAAACAACCAATTTCATAAAATCATTTTTCCATTAAACATGAAGCATTTATAATGTGAAAATAATGATTTATTCAAAAGGAATAAAAACAATCAATTGCATAAAATCATTTTTCCATTAAATACAAAACCTTTATAATGTAAAAATAATGATTTTATTTAAAAAGAATATTAAATAATTTGAGCTTAAAAGATTAATAATTCTTAATCTTGTTTGTTATCATCAAAATCAACATTATGGAAACATATATGTTAACAATCTCCCCCTTTTTGATGATGACAAACATTTCATGTATTTAAACAATCATTTTTCATAAAATCATTTTTCCATTAAATATAAAACATTTATAATGTGAAAATAAGATTTATTTAAAATATAAAAAATAATTTGAGCTTAAAAGATTAATCATTCTTAATCTTGGTTGTTATCATCAAAATCAATATTATGAAAATATATATGTTAACAATCTCCCCCTTTTTGATGATGACAAACATTTCATGTATTTAAAGAATGATTCCACAAATTGCTCCCCGTAAATATAATCTTCTTTTACAATTTGCCAATTAGCTAAATTAATGATTTAAATACATGGATTTTTCTCCCCCTCATCATCAAAAAGAAAAACTTAATTGGCAAAGACAAAAGTAGCAAATTTTTATAGATTTGAAAACATGTATTCTTCTCCCCCTTCATCATAAAAAAGAAAACGTAAAGGAAAAGAATAGAAGTAGCAAATTTGTTACCCATGTTGTTTGAGTAGAAATTTTGAAAGAATCTCCCCTTAACAACAAGCATCACCTCAAATACAAATTTAGTAATATTACTCACAAATTATTATAGATCATGATAAAAGCCAACTCCATACACAAATCATCACACTAAAATATCATGAACCATTATTCCATCAATTACAAGTCAACAACTCATAGCATAAAATTTATCATATAAAACACCCATGCAATCAAGTCACCATTATATCTCAAAATCATCAAAAACATCATCATAATCAAGTATCAATTATCAAAACAATTACTCAAAATGCATATTATTCTCCTCCTTTTGACAACATAGAAATGATATATCCTTTGTCTCCCCCTTTGGACAACAAAAAAGTTCAAAATGCATATTTATCCAAAATCATATTATATGCTCCCCCTAAATATATGGCCAATTTAAAATTTTAACCGAAATGATTTTATCCAAAAACAAATCATATTTATCTCCCCTTAAAAAAGAACAAATCCTCAAATACACAACATGATTAAAAACACTTCCATATAAGCTTAAACAATAATAACAAACCAACAACTCCTTCAATTTATCAAGCAACACACATATAATCATCAATTACCAAAATCATCAAGAAATCAAATCATTCCAAGTTTATGCCGAATTTTTGAAAATTCTTCTTCGCAAAGAGGTTTTGATTTCTTTACCAAATTGGCATGCATATTATCAAATATTCAAGCTCCATAATTATCAATCACATTTTATAAATAAAGACAACTAAACTCATCAAATATCTAATGTGACATTTCAATATAAAAAAAATCTCATATGCTTAAAAATCTCGAAGTATATGTATTTCTCCCTTTTTCGATGTCATTTAAAACAAGTAAGACATATTCAACAATACATCGATAAAGTACAAAAAATGCATCCATTCACCAATCATAGATTGCATAAGATCAAACTTCATCAAATGCAATGTAATCATCAAAGCATATTATTTATCATCAAAACTTAAGTAAAGCATAAGTACATAATGGCAATATATAGATCATTAAAATCAACATATGCCAATATATAGATCATCAAAATCAATATATGACAATATAGATCATCAAAATCAACATAACTATTAAGAGAAGCCATAATTATGAGTTAAATAACAAGTTATCAAATCCATTATTACAAATACTTACATATATTTCTAAATGATGATCTAGTAATTACATCTTGTGATGGATCTCCTAAAATTAAGTCTTTAGGGTGAGAAGAAACATACCTTCACTCTTTGGGGAGTGTTTGAGAATTACCTTCATTTTGCTTTGCATTTGTTTCTTCATGATGTTCCTCTTGATTTCCATGTCGTGCATCTTTTTGGCTATCCTTTGATAATCTTCTTGTAACTTTTCATCTACATTATCATCAACAACAACTTTCTCCGTAGAGGAAGAATTAGACTCATCAAAAATAACATGTACAAATTCTTCCACAATCAAAGTTCTTTTGTTATACACTCCATAAGTTTTGCTTGTGTTTGAATAGCCAAGAAAAATACCAACATCAAATTTTGGATCAAATTTGCCAAGATTATCTTTTGTACTCAAAATAAAATATTTGCATCCAAAAACTTTGCAATAGCTAATGTTGGGTTTTCTATAATTCCAAAGCCCATAGAGAGTATTATTGAGATGATGTCTAATCAATGTGGTCCTAGCCATTTTTTTTTAATAGACCTATCCTTTCTCTCTACAACTCCATTTTGATGTGGAGTTATAGGTGATGAAAATTTATACTCAATGGCAAAATCATTACAAAAAAAAATCTCAAATGCATGATTTTCTAATTATCCACCATGATCACTTCTAATGCAAGAAATAACATATAACTCATCTATCATGCATATACATCACACAATCATGAAATATGTAAGTATTCGAAGATTGAGAATTAAAGCATATCACTTATTTATCATGCTTAGGCATTACATAATCATTAAAATAAAAACAAATCCATCATGATGAGTTGACAAGCTATCATCATATATATATATATAGCCATACATCATGATAAAGCATTCAATGTTAAATACAATGATAATTCCATCATGTAAACATACAAGCATACTTTCGCAAATTCATTTATCATGATTCACTCAATATAGTAAATAGCCAAGATAAACTTATCCACAACATGTTAAACTTTATCCACATCATGTTAAACTTATCCACATCATGTTAATGCACTTAATGTTATGATACGAAATGAAATGTTAAATATTTACTAAGATTAAAACATCATCACTTATAATCAATAAGGCAATAATAGTTAGCAAAATACTTAAATCATCTTGCCTCATTATTTTTGCTTAGACCATGATCAAGTGATTATCCTCATAAGCTTCATCAAGGAACTCTTCCATCATTCATTGATTGTGGTACCTACAAAGAAAACATTCACATTGTGCCCTTTGGTACCCAAATACTCTTGGGTCCTTGAGTGTTAGCAATGATTCCTTTTGGAACCCAAATACATTTTGCTCCATAATACACATTTCTTTTAATTGGACATCTAAAACTCATATGACCATTTTGATTGCAATAATGACAAACAATTTTATGATCACTTGTGGAGGAAGCCTTAACAAAATAATTCTTATAATATTTTTGTTTCAAGTAAGGCTTATACCCAAGTCCTCCTTTATCAAACACACATTTTTGTGAATTAAGCATGTTATCCAACATCTTTTGCCCATTTGTGAATTTCAAAACAATCTCATTCAACTCATTGCTCCTTTTCTTAAGCGTTTCATTTTCATTTATTAATCCATCAACATGTGATTTCTCATGCTCATGCGAAGTACTTTGTTTACATGTGAATGATGCAATTCTATCATGTAACATTTCATTATCTAATTCTAATTCTTTGATCTTTTCATTTAATGAACCATTGGATTTTTGCAAGGCATCTTTTTCATTTTTCAAGTCATTTACATGTGATTCTAGATGCTTGTGTGAAGTGCTAGGTTTCTCATTTGATAATGCAACTCTATCATGCAATGTTTTATTTTCTAATTCTAGGCAACTAATCTTTGCACTTAGAGTTTCATTTTCATTTGTGAGCTCTACCATTTTCTTTTTAAGACATGCATTCTTTTTACCAATTTTCATCCACTCATCATACAATTCTTTAAACGCATCATGTAATTCATTATAAGTAAGAAGATCATTTACCTCATCAAGTCCATCATCCGAGTCATCGCCAATTGCCATAAGTGCCAAATTCGACACTTCATGAAATTCCTCCTCCTTTGTAGTCTCCTCATACACAATTTCAAGTTTTCTCCAAATTTCATAAGCATTAGAACAATTTGAAACTCTATGAAATTCGTTTTTATCTAAGGCACAAAATAAAGCATTCATAGCCTTGGAATTTAAAGACATATTTTTCTTATCCAATTCACTTAAAGCATTCTTCCTAGGAATGAATGAACCATCACAAACTATTTCCCATATATCATAATCTAAGGCTTGTAAAAAGATTCTCATCCTAGTTTTCCAATAAGGATAATCATTTCCATCGAAAAATGGAGGTCTAGTGGTAGATTGGCCTTCCATGATGATTGAGCTAATTTGGGTTGCTATGGATCTTTAACTCTAGACGGTTAAGTCTACACAAGAGCACCTCGCTCTGATACCAAATGAAATACTAACTAGGCAACCCAAGAGGGGGGGTGAATTGGGATTTTAAAAATTATCCTAGGCAAACCACACAACAATTTAATCTAATGCCTTAATAAATTCGAAAACAATAAATTCAATAAAAGCACAATAATAAATGAGTAAGGGAAGAGAAAGCAAACTCAAGGATTTTTACGTGGTTCGGCAATCCCCGCCTACGTCCACGCCTCCAAGCACACCGGGCTTGAGGATTTCACTAAGCTAGCCTCTCAAGGCTTCAAACGCTTACAATTGACTTCCAAGGTGTCAATGGACCTTTACAACAAGAGATTATCCCCAATCTCTTAACCCAAGTGTATCCCAACACTTACAATCTTTTAACTTGATTTTACAAAAAAGATTACAAATGAATCTCTCACACACAATGTGTTTGATCACAAGTGAAAGCTCAATGTGTGAATGAATGAGATGAATACAAAGATTTAAAGCTCAATGAAAGTTGTATTCTCAATATTTTGCTCAATGATGATCGTTGGAATTCTTCTTGTTTGAATTGGATTGAGCTTATTTATAGTTGGAGCTGAAAAACTAGCCGTTATAGACTGTCTGCTCGAAAACGGTTCGCCGTTAACCATTAACGGTTAACCGTTTAGGCCGGTCAAAGTTACCGTTGGGCTAATTTTCAAATAAACGGTTAGCCGTTTAGGCTTACCCTTTCGCCGTTAATTTCCAGAGACCTGCAAAACAAATTTGGTTTAACCGTTCTTACTAAACGGTTCAAGGTTAGCAAACTGGAAATAATCGGTTAACCGTTTTCAGTAAACGGTTCACCGTTAGTTTCCAGAATCATCATATTAACAATACTTTAAAGAACATGCTTTCTGGAAATTATCGGTTAGCCTTTTTAAATAAACGGTTAGCCGTTTGTAAATAAACGGTTAGCCGTTTGCTACAGTGATTGCTACAGTAACCTACACAGTGCACTATTTTTCGAAATTACAGTTTGACCTCAAAACTTTATAAAACTGTACCATAGCCCAACATGTCAAGAAACTTTGCAAATAGGTCCAATTTCAGAATTTTTAAGTAATGCTTTGTTAATCCCAAAACTTTCTGAAATTATGTTATAGCCCAAAACGCTATGACACTTTTCAAATAGGTCCTTTACCAAAATTTCAAGCAATATATGTTTATTTCAAAGTTTTCAAAATTCTTTCAATTAAACCATAAACTTTGAAAAACAACCAATTTCATAAAATCATTTTTCCATTAAACATGAAGCATTTATAATGTGAAAATAATGATTTATTCAAAAGGAATAAAAACAATCAATTGCATAAAATCATTTTTCCATTAAATACAAAACCTTTATAATGTAAAAATAATGATTTTATTTAAAAAGAATATTAAATAATTTGAGCTTAAAAGATTAATAATTCTTAATCTTGTTTGTTATCATCAAAATCAACATTATGGAAACATATATGTTAACACACTTTTCCTAAACCTCTAACCGTTTACTGAAAAAGATGGTTACTGGAAATTAACGGTAAACCGTTTGCTTTTAAACGGTTAACCGATTATCACCAGAGAGCAACATATTTGCCTAAGCTCTAGCCGTTTATGCTTAACGAAAAACAGACAAGATGGGAAGGCTACTGGACATTAACGGTGAACCGTTTATTTTTAAACGGTTAACCGACAACGTCCAGAATTGAAGGTTGTCCTTCTCTGGCATTGATTAACGAAAACTGATAAGGCTAAATTGTTGTGCAGGTTACTGGAGCCAAACGGCAAACCGTTTATTTTTAAACGGTCAACCGATAACACCCAGAGAAGCCACTTTATGCAAACCCTTAACCGCTAAATGAAAACGGATTAACTGATGTTCATTGTGCAGGTTACTGGAGACAAACGGCTAACCGTTTATTTTAAACGGTTAACCGATAATATCCAGAAACGTTACTTTATGCAAGTCCTTAACCGTTTAGCGTAAACGGATAACCAATGTTCATCTTGCAGGTCTCTGGAAGTTAACGGCGAAAGGGCAATCCTAAACGGCAAACCGTTTATTTGAAATCTGGCTTAACGGTAACTTTGACCAGCCTAAACGGTTAACCGTTAATGGCTAACGGCGAACCGTTTTCTGTCCGACAGTTTGTAACGGCTAGATTTTCAGCTCCAAATATAAATAAGCTCATTCAAATTCAAAGAAGATTGATCACAACGCTATCACTGAGCATTATCCGAGAATACAATCTTCATAGAGCTTGAAACACATTTTCTTTTCATCTATTCACACATTGGGCATTGATTTGTAATCTTAGATATTGTGTGAGAGAAAAACAAATTTGTAATCTTTTACTTTGAGTGATTGTAAGTGTGGGGATACACTTGGGTTAAGAGATTGGGGATAATCTCTTGTTGTAAAGGTCCATTGACACCTTGGAAGTCAAGTGTAAGCATTTGAAGCCTTGAAGGCTTGCTTAGTGGAATCCTCAAGCCCGGAAAGCTTGGAGGCGTGGACGTAGGCGAGGTTGGCCGAACCACGTAAAAATCTCGGTGTTTGAATCTCTCTTCCCTTATCTTTTTATATTGTGATCATCTTAATTGTTATTGATTTTGCATTTAATTTATAATTGCATTAAGATTTTCTTTAATATATTGAATAATTTTTAGAATCCCAATTCACCCCCCTCTTGGGTTGCATACTTGTATTTCAGGAATGGGCCCAGACTTTGCGAGTGCCCTTCGAGTGTCCCCGGGGGGTCACGGGCACAGCTGTGCCCGAAGGTCAGGGTGCCAAAAGCCCCCAGCGGAAAATGGCCAAAAAGACGGGTGGGCTACAGCCTTGGTGGGGGGCGCGGGCGAACTTCGTTCGCCGGACTCGGAATGGGCCTAGACTTTGCGAGCGCCCTCCGTGTGCCCCCGGGGGGTCGCGGGCACAGCCGTGCCCAAAAATAAGAGCTTCAAGGTCGGGGTGCCAAAAGCCCCCAGCGGAAAATGACCAAAAAAATGGGTGGGCTATAGCCTTGGTGGGGGGGGGGGGGCGGGCGAACATCGTCCACCGGACTCGGAATGGGGCGAGACTTTGCGAGGGGCCACCGTGTGCCCGCAGGGAGTCGCGGGCATAGCCATGCCTGAAGGTCGGGGTGAGAAAAGCCCCCAGCCAAAAAAAGGGCAAAAAACGGGTGGGATATAGCCTTGGTGGGAGGGGGGGCGGGCGAAGTTCGTCCGTCGGACTCAGAATAGGGCGATACTTTGTGAGGAGCCTCCGTGTGACAAAAATAGGCCGCGGCCACAGCCGCGCCCAAAAATAAGTGCCCGAAGGTCAGGGTGCCAAAAGCCCCAACGGAAAAAAGGCCAAAAAACGGGTGGGCTATTGCCTTGGTGGGGGGCGCGGGCGAAGTTCATCCGCCGGACTTGGAATTGGGAGACACTTTGTAAGGAGCCTCCGTGTGCCCATGGGGAGTCACGGGCACAGCCGCGCCCAAAAATAAGCGTCTGAAGGTCGGGTGCCAAAAGCCCCCAGCGGAAAAAAGGCCAAAAAACGGGTGGGCTATAGCCTTGGTGGGGGGCGCGGGCGAAGTTCGTCCGCCGGACTCGGAATGGGGCGAGACTTTGCGAGGGGCCTCCGTGTTCCAAAAATAAGCGTCCGAAGGTTGGGGTGCCAAAAGCCCCAAGCGGAGAAAAGGCCAAAAAATGGGTGGGCTATAGCCTGGGTTGGGCGCGCGGGCGAAGTTCGTTCGCCGAACTCATAATGGGGAGAGACTTTGCGAAGGGCCTTCGTGTACCAAAAATAGGCCGTAGGCACAGCCACACCCAAAAATAAGCACCTGAAGGTCAGGGTGCCAAAAGCCCCCAGCGGAAAAAAGGCCAAAAAATGGGCGGGCTATAGCCTTGCTTGGGGGCGCGGGCGAAGTTCGTCCGCCGGACTCGGAATGGGGCGACACTTTGTGAGGGGCCTCCGTGTGCCAAAAATAGGCTGTGGGCACAGACACGCCCAAAAATAAGCACATCGGGGTGCCAAAAGCCCCTAGCCGAAAAAAGGGCAAAAAACGGGTGGGCTATAGCCTTGGTGGGGGGGGCGGGCAAAGTTCGTCCGCCGGACTCGGAATGGGGCGAGACTTTGCGAGGAACCTCCGTGTGCCAAAAATTGGCTGTGGGCACAGCTGTGTACAAAAATAAGCGCCCGAAGGTCGGGGTGCCAAAAGCCCCAGCGGAAAAAAGGCCAAAAAACGGGTGGGCTATTGCCTTGGTGGGGGGCGCGGGCGAAGTTCGTCCACCAGACTCGGAATGGGGTGACACTTTGCGAGGGGCCTCCGTGTGCCAAAAATAAGCACCCGAAGGTCGGGGTGCCAAAAGCCCCAGCGGAAAAAAGGCCAAAAAATGGGTGGGCTATAGCCTTGGTTGGGGGCGTGGGCGAAGTTCGTCCGCCAGACTCGGAATGGGGCGAGACTTTGAAAGGGGCCTCCGTGTACCAAAAATAGGCCACGGGCACAGCCGCACCCAAAAATAAGCGCCTGATGGTTAGGGTGCCAAAAGCCCCCAGTGGAAAAAAGGCCAAAAAACAGGCGAGCTATAGCCTTAGTTGGGGGCGCGGGCGAAGTCCGTCCGCCGGACTCGGAATGGGACGACACTTTGCGAGGGGCCTCCTTGTGCCAAAAATAAGCCATGGGCACAGACGCGCCCAAAAATAAGCTCGTCGGGTGCCAAAAGCCCCCAGCCGAAAAAAGGGTAAAAAACGGGTGGGCTATAGCCTTGGTGGGGGGGTGGGGGCGGGCAAAGTTTGTCCGCCGGACTCGGAATGGGGTGATACTTTGCGAGGAGCCTCCATGTGCCAAAAATAGGCCGTGGGCTATAGCCTTGGTTGGGGGAGCGGGCGAAGTTCATCCGCCAGACTTGGAATTGGGAGACACTTTGTGAGCAGCCTCCATGTGCCTGCGTGGAGTCGCGGGCACAGCCGCGTCCAAAAATAAGCACCTGAAGGTCGAGGTGCCAAAAGCCCCCAGCGGAAAAAAGGCCAAAAAACGGGTGGGCTATAGCCTTGGTGAGGGGCGCGGGCAAAGTTCGTCCGTCGGACTCGGAATGGGGCGAGACTTTGCCTGGGGCCTCCACGTGCCAAAAATAAGCGCCTGAAGGTCGGGGTGCCAAAAGCCCCAAGCGGAAAAAAGGCCAAAAACGGGTGGGCTATAGCCATGGTGGGGGGCGCGGGCGAAGTTCGTCCGCCGGACTCGGAATGGGGCGAGACTTTGCGAGGGGCCTCTGTGTGTCAAAAATAGGCCCTAGGCACAGACGCGCCCAAAAATAAGCGTGTCGGGGTGCCAAAAGCACCCAGCGGAAAAAAGGCCAAAAAACGGGTGGGCTATAGCCATGGTGGGGGGCGCGGGCGAAGTTCGTCCGCCGGACTCGGAATGGGGTGAGACTTTGCAAGGGGCCTCCGTGAGACATAAATAGGCCGCGGGCACTACCGCGCCCAATGATAAGCGCCCGAAGGTCGGGGTTCCAAAAGCCCCAGCAGAAAAAAAGGCCAAAAAACGGGTGGGCTATTGCCTTGGTGGGGGGCGCGGGCGAAGTTCATCCGCCGAACTCGGAATTGGGTGACACTTTGTGAGGAGCCTCCATGTGCCCGCGGGGAGTCTCGGGCACAGCCGCACACAAAAATAAGCGCCTGAAGGTCGGCGTGCCAAAAGCCCCCAGCGGAAAAAAGGCCAAAAAACGGGTGGGCTATAGCCTTGGTGGGGGACGCAGGCGAAGTTCGTCCGCCGGACTCGGAATGGGGTGAGACTTTGCGAGGGGCCTCCGTGTGCCAAAAATAGGCCGTGGGCACAGACGCACCCAAAAATAAGCTCGTCGGGGTGCCAAAAGTCCCCAACCAAAAAAAGGGCAAAAAACGGGTGGGCGATAGCCTTGGTGGGGGGGGGGGCGGGCCAAGTTTGTCCACCGGACTCGGAATGGGGTGAAACTTTGCGAGGGGCCTCCGTGTGCCAAACATAGGCCGCGGGCACAGCCGTGTACAAAAATAAGCACCCGAAGGTCGGGGTACCAAAAGCCCCAACGGAAAAAAGGCCAAAAAACGGGTGGGCTATAGCCTTGGTTGGGGGCGCGGGCGAAGTTCGTCCGCCGGACTCGGAATGGGGCGAGACTTTGCGAGGGGCCTCTGTGTACCAAAAATAGGCCGCGGGCATAGCAGTACCCAAAAATAAGCACCTTAAGGTCAGGGTGCCAAAAGCCCCCATCGGCAAGGCCAAAAAATTGGTGGGCTATAGCCTGGGTGGGGGGTGCGGGCGAAGTTCGCCAACCGAACTCGGAATGGGGCGAGACTTTGCGAGGGGCGACCGTGTACCCGCGAGGACTCATGGGCCGAGCCGCGCACAAAAATAAGTGCCCGAAGGTCGGGGTGCCAAAAGCCCCCAGCCGATAAAAGGGCAAAAAACAGGTGGGCTATAGCCTTGGTGGGGGCGCAGGCGAAGTTCGTCCGCCGGACTCGGAATGGGGCGAGACTTTGCGAGGGGCCTCTGTGTGCTAAAAATAGGCCGTACGCACAGCCGTGCGTAAAAATAAGAGCCCGAAGGTCGGGGTGCATACAGCCCCCAGCGGAAAAAAGGCCAAAAAACGGGTGGGCTATTGCCTCGGTGGGGGGAGCGGGCGAAGTTCATCCGCCGGACTCGGAATGGGGCGAGACTTTGCGAGGGACCTCCGTGTACAAAAATAAGCCTCGGGCACAGCAGCGCCCAAAAATAAGCGCCCAAATGTCGGGGTGCCAAAAGCCCCCTGCGGAAAAAAGGCCAAAAAACAGGTGGGCTATAGCCTTGGTTGGGGGCGCGGGTGAAGTTCATCCGCCGGACTCGGAATGGGGTGACACTTTACGAGGGGCCTCCGTGTGCCCGTGGGGAGTCGCGGGCACAGCCACGCACAAAAATAAGTGCCCGAAGGTCGGGGTACCAAAAGCCCCCTGAGGAAAAAAGGCCAAAAAACGGGTGGGCTATAGCCTAGGTGGGGGGCGCGGTCGAAGTTTGTCCGCCGGACTCTGAATGGGGCGAGACTTTGCAAGGGGCCTCCATGCACCCACGGGGAGTCACGGGCACAGTCGCGCCCAAAAATAAGCGCCCGAAGGTCAGGGTGCCAAAAGGCCCCAGCGGAAAAAAGGCCAATAAACGGGTGGGCTATAGCCTTGGGTCGGGGGCGCGTATTTTTGGGCAACGTTTGTCCGCCGGGCTCGGAATTGGGTCAGACATTGCGAGGGGCCTCCGTGCACCCACGGGGAGTCGCGGGCACAGCCGCGTCCAAAAATAAGCGCCCGAAGGTCGGGGCGCCAAAAGCCCCCTACAGAAAAAGGCTAAACAAATGGGCGAGCTATAGCCCTGGGTGGGGGGCACGTATTTTTGGGCAAAGTTTGTCTGCCGGACTCGGAATGGGGCAAGACTTTGTGAGGGGCCTCATCCCCGCGGGCACAGCCGCGCCCAAAAATAAGCGCCCGAAGGTCGGGGCGCAAAAAGCCCCCAGCGGAAAAAGGACAAAAAAACGGGTGGGCTATAGCCTTAGTGGGGGGGGGGCGGGCAAAGTTCGTCCGCCGGACTCGGAATGGGGAGAGACTTTGCTAGGGGCCTCCGTGTGCCCGTGGGGAGTCGCGGGCACAGCCGCACCCAAAAATAAACGTCTGAAGGTCGGGACGCCAAAAGTACCCAGCGGAAAAAGGACAAAAAGACGGGTGGGCTATAGCCTTGGGTGGGGGGCGTGTATTTTTGGGCAAGGTTCGTCCGCCGGTCTCGGAATGGGGTGAGATTTGCGAGGGGCGTCCGTGTGCCCGTGGGGTGACACGGGCACCGCCGCGCCCAAATAGCGCCAAAGGTTGGGGCACCAAAAGCCCCCAGCGGAAAAAGGCAAAAAAAACGGGTGGGCTATAGCCCTGGTGGGGGGCGCGGGCGAAGTTCGTCCGCCGGACTCGGAATGGGGTGAGATTTGCGAGGGGCATCCGTGTGCCTGTGGGGAGTCACGGGCACTGCCGCGCCCAAAGGTTGGGGCACCAAAAGCCCCCAGCGGAAAGAGACCAAAAAAACGGGTGGGCTATAGCCTTGGGTGGGGGGCGCGTATTTTTGGGCAAAGTTCGTCCGCCAGCATCAGAATGGGGTGAGACTTTGCGAGGGGCCTCTGTGTGCCCACGGGGATTCGGAGGCACAACCGCGCCCAAAAATAAGCGCCCGAAGGTCGGAGCGCCAAAAGCCGTCAGCGGAAAAAGGCCAAAAAAACGGGTGGGCTATAGCCCTAGTGGGGGGCGCGGGCGAAGTTCGTACGCCGGACTCGGAATGGGGCGAGACTTTGTGAGGGGCCTCCGTGTGCCCATGGGGAGTCGCGGGCACAGCCGTACTAAAAAATAAGTGCCCGACGGTCGGGACGGCAAAAGCCCCCAACGGAAAAAGGCCAAAAAACGGGCTGGGCTATAGCCTTGGTGGGGGGCGCGGGCGAAGTTCGTCCGCCGGTCTCGGAATGGGACGAGACTTTACGAGGGGCCTCCGTGTGCCCGCGGGGATTCACGGGCACAGCCGCGCCCAATAATAAGCGCCCAAAGGTCGGGGCGCCAAGAGCCCCCAGCTAAAAAAGATGAAAAAACGGGTGGGCTATAGACTTCAGTGGGGGGCGCGTATTTTTAGGCAAAGTTTGTTCGCCGGACTCGGAATGGGGCGAGACTTTGTGAGGGGCCTCTGTGTGCCCGCGGGGATTCGTATGCACAACCGCGCCCAAAAATAAGCGCCCGAAGGTCGGAGTGCCAAAATCCCCCAGCGGAAAAAGGCCAAAAAAACGGGTGGGCTATAGCCCTGGTGGGGGGCGCGGGCGAAGTTCGTACGCCGGACTCGGAATGGGGCGATACTTTGTGAGGGGCCTCTGTGTGCCCACGGGGAGTCGCGGGCACAGCCGCGCTAAAAAATAAGTGCCCGACGGTCGGGACGGCAAAAGCCCCCAGCGGAAAAAGGCCAAAAAACGGGCTGGGCTATGGCCTTGGTAGGGGGCGCGGGCGAAGTTTGTCCGCCGGTCTCGGAATGGGGAGAGACGTTGCGAGGGGCCTCTGTGTGCCCGCGGGGATTCGCGGGCACAGCCGCGCCCAAAAATAAGCACCCAAAGGTCGGGGCGCCAAGAGCCCCCGGCTAAAAAAGGCGAAAAAACGGGTGGGCTATAGCCTTCGGTGGGGGGCGCGTGTTTTTGGGCAAAGTTCGTTCTCCGGACTCGGAATGGGGCGAGACTTTGTGAGGGGCCTCCGTGTGCCCACGGGGAGTCGTGGACACAGCCGCGCCCAAAAATAAGCACCCGAAGTTCGGGGCGCCAAAAGCCCCCAACGGAAAAAGGCCAAAAAAATGGGTGGCTATAGCCTTGGGTGGGGTGCGCGTATTTTTTTGCAAAGTTCGTCCGCCGGACTCGAAATGGGGTGAGACTTTGCGAGGGGCCTCCGTGTGGCCGTGGGGAGTCGCGTACACAACCGCGCCCAAAAATAAGCTCCCGAAGGTCGGGGCGCCAAAAGCCCCCAGCGGAAAAAGGACAAAAAAACGGGTGGGCTATAACCTTGGTGGGGGGGGGGGGCGGGCGAAGTTCTTCCGCCGGACTCGGAATGGGAAGAGACTTTGTGAGGGGCCTCCGTGTGCCCGTGGGGAGTCGCGGGCACAGCCGCACCCAAAAATAAACGTCTGAAGGTCGGGGCGCCAAAAGTCCCCAGAGGAAAAAGGACAAAAAAACGGGTGGGCTATAGCCTTGGGTGGGGGGCGTGTATTTTTGGGCAAAGTTCGTCCGCCGGACTCGGAATGGGGTGAGACTTTACATGGGGCCACTGTGTGCCCGTGGGGAGCCGCAGCACAGCCGTGCCCTAAAATAAGCGCCCGAAGGTCGGAGCGCCAAAAGCCCCCAGCGGAAAAAGGCCAAAAAAACGGGTGGGCTATAGCCCTGGTGGGGGGCGCGGGCGAAGTTTGTCCGCCGGACTCGGAATGGGGCGAGACTTAGCGAGGAGCCTCCGTGTACCCGCGGGGAGTTTCGGGCACCTCCACACCCAAAAATAACCGCCCAAAGGTTGGGGCGCCAAAAGCCCGCAGCGGAAAAAGACCAAAAAAAAGGGCAGGGGGCACGTATTTTTGGGCAAAGTTCGTCCGCCGGTCTCGGAATGGGGTGAGATTTGCGAGGGGCGTCCGTGTGCCCATGGGGTGTCACGGGCACCGCCGCGCCCAAAAATAAGTGCCCAAAGGATGGGGCACCAAAAGCCCCCAGCGGAAAAAGACCAAAAAAACGGGTGGGCTATAGCCTTGGGTGGGGGGCGCGTATTTTTGGGCAAAGTTCGTCCGCCAGACTCTGAATGGGGCGAGACTTTGCCAGTGGCCTCTGTGTGCCTGCGGGGATTCGCAGGCACAGCCGCGCCCAAAAATAAGCGCCCGAAGGTTGGAGCACCAAAAGCCCTCAGCGGAAAAAGGCCAAAAAAACGGGTGGGCTACAGCCCTGGTGGGGGGCGCGGGCAAAGTTCGTACGCCGGATTCGGAATGGGGCGAGACATTGTGAGGGGCCTCTGTGTGCCCATGGGGAGTCGCGGGCACAGCCGCGCTAAAAAATAAGTGCCCGATGGTCGGGACGGCAAAAGCCACCAGCGGAAAAAGGCCAAAAAACGGGCTGGGCTATAGCCTTGGTGGGGGGCGCGGGCGAAGTTCATCCGCCGGTCTCGGATTGGGACGAGACTTTGCGAGGGGCCTCCGTGTGCCCGCGGGGATTCGCGGGCACAGCCACGTCCAAAAATAAGCGCCCAAAGGTCGGGGCGCCAAGAGCCCCCAGCTAAAAAAGGCGAAAAAACGGGTGGGCTATAGCCTTCGGTGGGGGGCGCGTATTTTTGGGCAAAGTTCGTTCACCGGACTCGGAATGGGGCGAGACTTTGTGAGGGGCCTCCGTGTGCCCACGGGGAGATGCGGACACAGCCACGCCCAAAAACAAGCACCCGAAGTTCGGGGCGCCAAAAGCCCCCAATGGAAAAAGGCCAAAAAAATGGGTGGCTATAGCCTTAGGTGGGGTGCGCGTATTTTTGGGCAAAGTTCGTCCGCCGGACTCGCAATGGGGTGATACTTTACGAGGGGCCTCTGTGTGGCCGTGAGGAGTCGCGTACACAGCCGCGCCCAAAAATAAGTGCCCGAAGGTCGGGGCGTCAAAAGCCCCCAACGGAAAAAGGCCAAAAAAACGGTGGGCCATAGGCTTGGTGGGGGGCATAGGCGGAGTTCGTCCGCCGGATTCGGCATGGGGCGAGACTTTTCGAGGGGCCTCCGTATACCGACAAGGAGTGGCGGAAACAGCCGCGCCCAAAAATAAGCGCCCGAAGGTCAGGGCTCCAAAAGCCCCCAGCGGAAAAATGCCAAAAAAACGGGTGGGCTATAGCCTTGGGTGGGGGGCACGTATTTTTGGGCAAAGTTCGTCCGCAGGACTCGGAATGGGGCTAGACTTTGTGAGGGGCCTCTGTGTGCCCGCGGAGAGTCGCGGGCACAGCCACGCCCAAAAATAAGCGCCTGAAGGTCGGGGCTCCAAAAGCCCGCAGCAGAAAAATGCCAAAAAAACGGGTGGGCTATAGCCTTGGTAGGGGGCGCGGGCGAAGTTCGTCCGCCGGATTCGGAATGGGGCGAGACTTTGCAAGGGGCCTCCGTGTGCCTGCGGGGAGTCACGGTCCCAGCCGCACCCAAAAATAAGCGCCCAAAGGTCGGGGCGCCAAAAGCGCCCAGCGGAAGAAGGCCAAAAAAACGGTCGGCCATAGCCTTGGTGGGGGGCATGGGTGAAGTTCGTCCGCCGGATTCGGCACGGGGCAAGACTTTGCGAGGGGCCTCCGTGTGCCGACAGGGAGTGGCGGAAACAGACGCACCCAAAAATAAGCGTCCGAAGGTCGGGGCTCCAAAAGCCCCCAGCGGAAAAAGGACAAAAAAACGGGTGGGCTATAGCCTTGGTTGGGCGGCGCGTATTTTTGGGCAAAGTTCCTCCGCAGGACTCGGAATGGGGCTCCACTTTGCGAGGGGGCTCCGTGTACCCGCGAGGATTCACGGGCACAGCCACGCCGAAAAATAAGCTCCCGAAGGTCGGGGCACCAAAAGCCCCAGCCAAAAAAGGCCAAAAAAACGGGTGGGCTGTAGCCTTGGTGGGGGGCGCGGGCGAAGTTCGTCCGCCGGATTTGGAATGGGGTGAGACTTTGCGAGGGACCTCTGTGTGCCCGCGGGGAGTCACGGGCACAGCCGCGCCCAGAAATAATCACCCGAAGGTTGGGGCACCAAAAGCCCCCAGCGGAAAAAGGGCAAAAAAACGGGTGGGCTATAGCCTTGGCGGGGGGCGCGGGCGAAGTTCGTCTGCCGGACTCGGAATGGGGCGAGACTTTACGAGGGGCCTCCGTGTGCCCGCGGGGAGTCGCAGGCATAGCTGCGCCAAAAAACAATCGGCCGAAGGTCAGGGCGCCCACAGCCCCCAGCGGAAAAAGGCCAAAAGAACGGGTGGGCTATATCCTTTGGTGGGGGGCACGTATTTTTGTGTAAAGTTCATCAGCCGGACTCGGAATGGGGTGAAACTTGGCGAGGGCCCTCCGTGTACCCGCGGGTAGTCGCGGGCACAACCGCGCCAAAAAATAAGCGCCCGAAGGTTGGGGCACCAAAACCTCCCAGCGGAAAAAGGCCAAAAAAACGGGGAGGCTATAGCCTTGGTGGGGGGCACGGGCGAAGTTCGTCCGCCGGACTAGTAATGGGGCGAGACTTTGCGAGGGGCATCCGTGTGCCTGAAGGGAGTTGCGGACGCAGTCGTACCCAAAAATAAGTGCCCAAAGGTCGGGGCGCCAAAACCCCCCAGCGGAAAAATACCAAAAAAACGGGTGGGCTATAGCCTTGGTGGGGGGCGCGGGCGAAGTTCGTCCGCTGGACTCGGAATGGGGCGAGACTTTACGAGGGGCCTCCGTGTACCCGCGGAGAGTCGCGGGCACAGCCTCGCCCAAAAACAATCGGCCGAAGGTCAGCGCGCCCACAGCCCCCAGCGGAAAAAGGCCAAAAAAACGGGTGGGCTATATCCTTGGGGGGGCACGTATTTTTGCGCAAAGTTCATCCGCCGGACTCGGAATGGGGTGAAACTTTGCAATGGCCTTCCGTGTACCCGCGGGTAGTCGCGGGCACAACCGCACCCAAATAGAAGGGCCCGAAGGTTGGGGCGCTAAAACCTCCCAGCGGAAAAAGGCCAAAAAAACGGGGGGGCTATAACCTTGGTGGGGGGCACGGGCGAAGTTCGTCCGCCGGACTCCGAATGAGGCGAGACTTTGCAAGGGGCCTCTGTGTGCCCGCAGGGAGTCGTGAACACAGCCGCGCCAAAAAATAAGTGCCCGAAGGTCGGGGCGCCAAAACCCCCCAGCGGAAAAATACCAAAAAAGCGGGTGGACTATAGCCTTGGTGGGGGGTGCGGGCGAAGTTCGTCCGCCGGACTCGGAATGGGGTGAGACTTTGCGATGGGCCTTCGTGTGCCCGCGGGGAGTCGCTGGCACAAACGCACCCAAAAATAAGCGCCCGAAGGTTGGGCACTAAAAGCCCCCAGCGGAAAAAGGCCAAAAAAACGGGGGGGCTATAGCTTTGGTGGGGGGCACGGGCGAAGTTCGTCCGCCAGACTTGGAATGGAGCGAGACTTTGCGAGGGGTCTCCGTGTCCCCACAGGGAGTTGCAGACACAGTTCCGCCCAAAAATAATCTCCCGAAAGTCAGGGCGCCAAAACTCCCAGTGGAAAAAGACAAAAAAAACGGGTGGGCTATAGCCTTGGGTGGGGGGCGCGTATTTTTCGGCAAAGTTCGTCCGCCGGACTCTGAATGGGGCAAGAATTTGTGAGGGGCCTCTGTATGCCCGCGGGGAGTCGCGGGCATAGCCGCGCCAAAAAACAAGCAACCGAAGGTCGGGCCGCCAAAAGCCCCCTGTGGAAAAAGGCCAAAAAAACGGGTGGGCTATAGCCTTGGTGGGGGGCGCGGGGGAAGTACGTCCGCTGCACTCGGAATGAGGCAAGACTTTACGAGGGGCCTCCGTCTGCCTAAGGGGGTCGCGGGCACTGCCGCGCCCAAAAATAAGTGCCCGAAGGTCGGGGCGCCAAAAGCCCCCAGCGGAAAAAGGGCAAAAAAATGGGTTGGCTATAGCCTTGTGTGGGTGGCGCGTATTTTTGGGCAAAGTTCATCTGCCAGACTCGGAATGGGGTGGGACTATGCGAGGGCCCTCCGTGTGCCTGCGGGGAGTGGCGAGCACAACCGGGCCCGAAGGTTGGGGCACCAAAAGCCCCCAGCGGAAAAAGGGCAAAAAAACGGGTGGGCTATAGCCTTGGTGGGGAGGCGGGCGAAGTTCGTCTGCCAGACTCGGAATGGGGCGAGACTTTGCGAGGGTCCCCCTTCTGCCCGCGGGGAGGCGCAGGCATAGCTGCGCCCAAAAATAACTGCCCGAAGGTCGGGGCGCCAAAAGCACCCAGCGGAAAAAGGCCAAAAAAACGGGTGGGCTATAGCCTTGGGTGGGAGGCGCGTATTTTTAGGCAAAGTTAGTCCGTCGGACTTGGAATGGGGTGAGACTTTGTGAGGGGCCTCTGTGTTCCCGCGAGGAGTCACGGGGACAGCTGCGCCCAAAAATAAGCGCCCGAAAGTCGGGGCGCCAAAAGCCCCCAACGGAAAAAGGCCAAAAAAATGGGTGGGCTATATCCTTGGGTGGGGGGCGCGTATTTTGGGGCAAAGTTCGTCCGCCAGACTCGGAATGGGATGAAACTTTGCATGGGGCCTCCGTGTGCCCGCGGGTAGTCAACGGCACAACCGCGAGGACTTACGGGGACAGCTGCACCCAAAAGTAAGCGCCCGAAAGTCGGGGCGCCAAAAGCCCCCTGTGGAAAAAGGCCAAAAAAACGGGTGGGCTATTGCCTTGGTTCTGGGCGCGGGGGAAGTTCGTCCGCTGGACTCGGAATGGAGCGAGACTATGCGAGGGGCCTCCGTGTGCCCGCGGGGAGTGGCGAACACAGCCGCGCCCACAAATACGCGACCGAAGGTCCGGGCGCCCAAAGCCCCTAGCGGAAAAAGGCCAAAAAAATGGGTGGGCTATATCCTTTGTGGGGGGCGCGGGCAAAGTTCGTCCGCTGGGATCGGAATGGGGCGAGATTTTTTGAGGGGCCTCCGTGGGCCCGCAGGGAGTCGCGGGCACAGCCATGCCCAAAAATAAGCGCCCGAAGGTTGAGGCGCCAAAGGCCGCCAGCGGAAAAAGGCCAAAAAAATGGGTGGGTTATAGCCTTGGGTGGGGGGTGCGTATTTTTGGGTAAAGTTTGTACGACTGACTCGGAATGGGGCGAAACTTCGCGAGGGGCCTCCGTGTGCCCGCGGGGAGTCAGGGGCACAGCCGAACCCAAAAATAAGTGCCCGATGGTCGAGGCGCCAAAAGCCTCCAACGGAAAAGGCCAAAAGAACGGGTGGGCTATAGCCTAGGTGGGGGGCGCGGGGGAAGTTCGTCCGCTGAACTCGGAATGGAGCGAGACTTTGCGAGGGGCCTCCGTGTGCCAGCGGGGAGTCAAGGGTGCAGCCGCGGCCAAAAATAAGCGACCGAAGGTCGGGGCACCAAAAGCCCCCAGCGGAAAAAGGCCAAAAAAATGGGTGGGCTATAGCCTTGGGTGGCGGGCGCGTATTTTTGGGTAAAGTTCGTCCGCCGGACTCGGAATGGGGTGAGAATTTGTGAGGGGCCTCTGTGTGCCAGCGGGGAGTCGCGGACACAGCCGCACCAAAAAATAAGCGCCCGAAGGTCGGGGCAACAAAAGCCCCCAGTGGAAAAAGGCCAAAAAAACGGGTGGGCTATAGCCTTGGTGGGTGGCGCAGGGGAAGTTCGTCCGCTGGACTCAGAATGGGGCGAGACTTTGCGAGGGACCTCCGTCTGCCTGAGGGGGTCACGGGTACAGCCGCGGTAAAAATATGCACCCAAAGGTCGGGGCGCCAAAAGCCCCCAGCGGAAAAAGGGCAAAAAAACGGGTTGGCTATAGCCTTGTGTGGGTGGCGCGTATTTTTGGGCAAAGTTCTTCCGCCGGACTCAGAATGGGGCAAGACTTTGCGAGGGGCCTCCGTTTGTCCGCGGGGAGTCGCGGGCACAGCCGCACCCGAAGGTCGGGGCACCAAAAGCCCCCAGCGGAAAAAGGGCAAAAAAACGGGTGGGCTATAGCCTTGGGTGGGGGGCGCGTATTTTTGGGCAAAGTTCGTCCGCCGGACTCGGAATGAGTGAGAATTTACGAGGGGCCTCTGTGTTCCCGCAGGGAGTCGCGGGCACAGCCGCGCCTAAAAATAACCGCCCAAAGGTCGGGGCGCCAAAAGACCCAGCGGAAAAAGGCCAAAAAAAAGGTTGGGCTATAGCCTTGGGTGGGGGGCGCGTATTTTTGGGCAAAGTTCGTCCGCCGGACTTGGAATGGGGTGAGACTTTGTGAGGGGCCTCCGTGTTCTCGCAAGGAGTCACGGGCACAGTTGCGCCCAAAAATAAGCGCCCGAAAGTCGGGGCGCCAAAAGCCCCCAGTGGAAAAAGGCCAAAAATATGGGTGGGCTATAGCCTTGGGTAGGGGGCGCGTATTTTTGGGCAAAGTTCGTCCGCCGGACTTGGAATGGGGTGAGACTTTGTGAGGGGCCTCCGTGTTCCCGCGAGGAGTCACGAGCACAGCTGCGCCCAAAAATAAGAGCCTGAAAGTTGGGGCGCCAAAAGCCCCCAGCGGAAAAAGGCCAAAAATACGGGTGGGCTATATCCTTGGGTGGCGGGCGCGTATTTTTGGGCAAAGTTCCTCCGCCAGACTCGGAAAGGGGTGAAACTTTGTGAGGGGCCTCTGTGTGCCCGCGGGTAGTCGCGGGCACAACCACGCTCAAAAATAAGCGCCCGTAGGTCGGGGCGCTAAAAGCCCCCAGCGGAAAAAGGACAAAAAAACGGGGGGGCTATAGCCTTGGTGAGGGGCACGGGCGAAGTTCGTCCGCCGGACTCGGAATGGGGCGAGACTTTGCGAGGGGCATCCGTGTGCACGGAGGGATTTACGGACACATTCGCACCCGAAAATAAGCACCTGGAGGTCGGGGAGCCAAAAGCCCCCAGCGGAAAAAGGCCAAAAAAACGGGTGGGCTATAGCCTTGGGTGGGGGGTGCGTATTTTTAGGCAAAGTTCATCCGCCGGACTCGGAATGAGTGAGAATTTTCGAGGGGCCTCTGTGTGCCCACGGGGAGTCACAGGCACAGCCGCGCCCAAAAATAAGCGCCCGAAGGTCGGGGCGCCAAAAGCCCCCAGTGGAAAATGGCCAAAAAAAGGGGTGGGCTATAGCCTTGGTGGGGGGCGCGTATTTTTGGGTAAAGTTTGTACGCCTGACTCGGAATGGGGCGAAACTTTGCGAGGAGCCTCCGTGTGCCTGCGGGGAGTCGCGGGCACAGCCGCGCCCAAAAATAAGTGCCCGCGGGAGTCGAGGGCACAACTGCGCCAAAAAATAAGCACCCCAAGGCCGTGGTGCCAAAAGCCCCTAGCGGAAAAAGGCCAAAAAAACGGGTAGGCTATAGCCTTGGGTGGGGCGCGTATTTTTCGGCGAAGTTCGTCCGCCGGACTCGGAATGGGCCGAGACTTTCCGAGGGGCGTCCATCTGCCCACGGGCAGTCGAGGGCAGAGCTGCACCAAAAAATAAGCTCCCGAAGGTCGGGGTGCCAAAATCCCCCAGCGGAAAAAGACAAAAAAAACGGGTAGGCTATAGCCTTGGGTGGGGGGCGCGTATTTTTGGGCGAAGTTCGTCCGCCGGACTCGGAATGGGGCGACACTTTGCGAGGGGCCTCCGTGTGCCCGTGGGGAGTCACGGGCACTGGCGCGTCCAAAAATAAGTGCCCGACGGTCGGAGTGCCAAAAGCCACCAGCGGAATAAGGCCATAAAAACGGGTGGGCAATAGACTTGGGTGGGGGGCGCATATTTTTGGGCAAATTTCGTCTGCCGGACTCGGAATGGGGCGAGACTTTACGAGGAGCCTCCGTGTGCCCGCGGGGAGTTACAGGCACAGCCGCACCCAAAAATAAGCACCCGAAGGTCGGGGCGCCTAAAGGCCCCAGCGGAAAAAGGCCAAAAAAATGGGTGGGCTATAGCCTTTGGTGGGGGGGTTGCAAAGTTCATCCGCCTGACTTGGAATGGGGCACGACTTTACGAGGGGCCTCTGTGTGCCAAAAATAAGCCGCAGGCACAGCCACGTCCAAAAATAAGCTCCTGAAGGTCGTACGCCAAAAGCCCTCAGCGAAAAAAGGCCAAAAAAATGGGTGGGCTATAGCCTTGGTGGGCGGGGCTGGCAAAGTTCGTCCGCAAGAATCGAAATGGGGAAAGACTTTGTGAGGCGCCTCCGTGTGCCAAAAATAAGCCACGGGCAAAGCCACGCCCAAAGGTCGGGGCGCCAAAAGCCCCAGCGGAAAAACGCCAAAAAAACGGGTGGGCTATAGCCTTGGTGGGGGGGGGGGGGGGCGGCGAAATTCGTCCGCCGGACTTGGAATGGGGTGAGACTTTGCGAGGGGCCTCTGTGTGCCAAAAATAAGCCGCGGGCACAGCCGCGCCCAAAAATAAGCACCTGAAGGTCAGGGCGCCAAAAGCCCCCTACGGAAAAAGTCTAAAAAAACGGGTGGGCTATAGCCTTGGTCGGGGGGGGGGGGGGCGAAGTTCGTCCACCGGACTCGGAATGGGGCGAGACTTTGCGAGGGGCCTCCGTGTGCAAAAAATAAGCCACGGGCACAGCCGTGCCAAAAAATAAGTGCACAAAGGTCGGGCGCCAAACGCCGCCAGCGGAAAAAGGCCAAAAGAACGGGTGGGCTATAGCCTTGGTGGGGGGGGGGGGCTGGCGAAGTTCGTCCGCCGGACTCGGAATGGGGTGAGACTTTGCGAGGGGCCTCCGTGTGCCAAAAATAAGCCACGGGCACAGCCGCGCCCAAAAATAAACCGCGGGCACAGCCGCGCCCGAAGGTAGGGCCGCCAAAAGCCCCCTGTGGAAAAAGGCCAAAAAAACCGGTGGGCTATAGCCTTGGTCGGGGGGGGGGGGGGGCTGGCGAAATTCGTCCGCCGGACTCAGAATGGGGCGAGACTTTGTGAGGGGCCTCCGTGTGCCAAAAATAAGCCGCGGGCACAGCTGCGCCTAAAAATAAGCACCCGAAGGTCGGGGCGCCAAAAGCCCCCTGCGGAAAAAGGCCAAAAAAACGGGTGGGCTAAAGCCTTGGTGGGGGGGAGGGCTGGCGAAGTTCGTCCGCCGAACTCGGAATGGGGTGAGACTTTGCGAGGGGCCTCCGTGTCCAAAAAATAAAAAGCGGGCACAGTCGTGCCCAAAAATAAGCGCCCGAAGGTTGGGGCGCCAAAACCCCCTAGCGGAAAAAGGCCAAAAAAACGGGTGGGCTATAGCCTTGGTGGAGGACGCTGGCGAAGCTCGTCCGCCGGACTCGGAATGGGGTAACACTTTGCGAGGGGCCTCCATGTGCCGGCGGGGAGTCATGGGCGCAGCCACACCCAAAAATAAGTGCCCGAAGGTTGGGGGGTCAAAAGTCCCCAGCGAAAAAAGGCCAAAAAACGGGTTGGCTATAGCCTTGGTGGGAGGGGGGGCTGGTGAAGTTCGTCCGCCGGACTCGGAATGGGGTGAGACTTTACGAGGGGCCTCTGTGTGCCAAAAATAAGCCGCGGGCACAGCCGCACCCAAAAATAAACACCTGAAGGTCGGGGCGCCAAAAGCCCCCTGCGGAAAAAGGCCAAAAAAATGGGTGGGCTATAGCCTTGGTGGGGGGGGGGGTCTGGCGAATTTCGTCCGCCCAGCTCGGAATGGGGCGAGACTTTGCAAGGGGCCTCTGTGTGCAAAAAATAATCCGTGGTCACAGCCGCGCCCAAAAGTAAGCGCCCGATGGTCGGGGCGCCAAAAGCCCCCAGTGGAAAAAGGCCGAAAAAACGGGTGGGCTATAGCCTTGGTGGGGGGGGCTAGCGAAGTTCGTCCGCCAGCCTCGGAATGGGGCGAGACTTTGCGAGGGGCCTCCGTGCGCAAACAATAAGCCGTGTGCACAGCCGCGCCCAAAAATAAGCACCCAAAGGTCGGGGCGCCAAAAGCCCTCAGCGGAAAAAGGCCAAAAAAACGGGTGGGCTATAGCCTTGGTGGGGGGGATAGCAAAGTTCGTCCGCCAGACTCGGAATGGGGCGAGACTTTGCCAGGGGCCTCCGTGTGCAAAAAATAAGCCGCGGGCACAGCCGTGCCCAAAAATAAGTGCCCGAAGGTCGGGGCACCAAAAGCCCCCAGCAGAAAAAGGCCAAAAAAACGAGTGGGCTATAGCCTTGGTGGGGGGGGCTGGCGAAGTTCATCCGTCGGACTCGAAATGTGGTGAGACGTGTGACAAAAATAAGCCGCGGGAACAGCCGTGGCCAAAAATAAGCGCCCGAAGGTCAGGGCGCCAAAATCCCCCTGCGGAAAAAGGCCAAAAAAACGGGTGGGCTATAGCCTTGGTGGGAGGGGGGGGACGCTGGCGAAGTTCGTCCGCCGGACTCGGAATGGGGCGAGACATTGCGAGGGGCCTCCGTGTGGAAAAGATAAGCCGAGGGCACAGCCGTGCCAAAAAATAGGCGCCCGAAGGTCGGGGCGCCAAAAGCCCCCAGCGGAAAAAGGCCAAAAAAACGGGTGTGCTATAGCCTTGGTAGGGGGGGCTAGCGAAGTTCGTCCGCCAGACTAGGAATGGGGGGAGACTTTGCAAGGGGCCTCCGTGTTCAAAAAATAAGCCGCGGACACAGCCGTGCCCAAAAATTAGCGCCCGAAGGTTGGGGCGCCAAAAGCCCCCAGCGGAAAAAGGCCAAAAAAACGGGTGGGCTATAGCCTTGCTGGGGGGGCTGGCCAAGTTCGTCCACCGGACTAGGAATGGGGCGAGACGTGTGCCAAAAATAAGCTGCGGGAACAGCCGCGCCCAAAAATAAGCGCCCGAAGGTCGGGGCGCCAAAAGCCCCCAGCAGAAAAAAGCCAAAAAAACGGATGGGCTATCGCCTTTGGGGGGGGGGGCTGGCGAAGTTCGTCCGACGGACTCTGAATGGGGCGAGACTTTGCGAGGGGCCTCCGTGTGCCCTCAGGGAGTCGCAGGTGCAACCGTACCCAAAAATAAGTGCCCGAAGGTCGGGGCGCGAAAACCCCCCTGCGGAAAAAGGCCAAAAAAACAGGTGGGCTATAGCCTTGGTGGGGGGGGGGGGGTTGCGAAGTTCGTCCGCCGGACTTGGAGTGTGGCGAGACTTTGCGAAGGCCCTCAGTGTGCCAAAAATAAGCCACGGTCACAGCCGCGCCCAAAAAAAGGCGCCCGAATGTCGAGGCGCCAAAACCCCCCAGTGGAAGAAGGCCAAAAAAACAGGTGGGCTATAGCCTTTATGGCGGGGGGGGGGGGGCTGGTGAAGTTCGTCCGCCTGACTCGGAATGGGGTGAGACTTTGTGAGGGGCCTCCGTGTGCCAAAAATAAGCCGCGGGCACAGCCGCGCCCAAAAATAAGCGCCCGAAGTTTAGGGCGCCAAAAGCCCTCAGCGGAAAAAGGCCAAAAAAACGGGTGGGCTATAGCCTTGGTGGGGGGGGGCTGGCGAAGTTCGTCCGCCGGACTCTGAATGCGGCGAGACTTTCCGAGGGGCCTTCATGTGCCCGCAGGGAGTCGTGCACGCAACCGCACCCAAAAATAAGTGCCCAAAGGTCGGGGCGGCAAAAGCCCACTGCGGAAAAAGGCCAAAAAATCGGGTGGGCTATAGCCTTGGTGGGGGGGTGGGGCTGGCGAAGTTCGTCCGCCGGACTCGGAATGGGGCGAGACTTTGCGAGGGGCCTCCGTGTGCGAAAAATAAGTCGCGGGCACAGCCGTGCCCAAAAATAAGCACCCGAAGGTCGGGGCGCCAAAAGCCCCCAGCGAAAAAAGGCCAAAAAAATGGGTGGGCTATAGCGTTGGTGGGGGGGGGGGCTAGCGAAGTTCGTCCGCCGGACTCGGAATGGGGCGATACTTTCCAAAGGGCCTCCGTGTGCAAAAAATAAGCCGCGTGCACAGCTGTGCCCAAAAATAAGCGCCCGAAGGTAGGGGCGCCAAAAGCCCCCAACTGAAAAAGTCCAAAAAAACGGGCGGGCTATAGCCTCGGTGGGGGGGGCTGGCGAAGTTCGTCCGCCGGACTAGGAATGGGGTGAGACGTGTGCCAAAAATAAGCCGCGGGAAATAAGCGCCTGAAGTTCGGGGCGCCAAAAGCCCCCAGTGGAAAAAGGCCAAAAAAACGGGTGGGCAATAGCCTCGGTGGGGGGGGGGGGCTAGCGAAGTTCGTCCGCGGGACTCTGAATGGGGTGAGAGTTTGTGAAGGGCCTCCGTGTGCCCGCGGGGAGTCGCGGGTGCAAATAAACCCAAAAATAAGCGCCCGAAAGTCGGGGCTCCAAAACCCCCTGGCGGAAAAAGGCCAAAAAAAGGGTGGACTATAGCCTTGGTGGGGGGGGCTGGCGAAGTTCGTCCGCCGGACATGGAATGGGGCGAGACTTTGCGAGGGGCCTCAGTGTGCCAAAAATAGGCCGCGATCACAGCCGAGTCGAAAAATAAGCGCCTAAAAGTCGGGGCGCCAAAAGCCCCTGGCAAAAAAAGGCCAAAAAAATGGGTGGGCTATAGCCTTGGTGGGGGGGGGCGGGCTGGCGAAGTTCGTCCGCTGGACTCTGAATGAGGCGAGACTTTGCGAGGAACCTCCATGTGCCAAAAATAAGCCGCAGTCACAGCCGCGCCCAAAAATAAGCACCTGAAGGTCAGGGCTGCAAAAGCCCCCGGCGGAAAAAGGCCAAAAAAATGGGTGGGCTATAGCCTTGGTGGGGGGGCTGGCGAAGCTTGTCCGCTGGACTCGGAATGAGGCAACACTTTGCGAGGGGCCACCTTGCGCTGGCGGGGAGTCACGGGCGCAGCCGGTCCCAAAGGTCGGGGCACCAAAAGTCCCCCGCGGAAAAAGGCCAAAAAACGGGTGGGCTATAGCCTTGGTGGGGGGGGGGTCTGGTAAAGTTTGTCCGCCGGACTCTGAATGAAGCGAGACTTTGCGAGGGGCCTCTGCGTGCCAAAAATAAGCTGCGATCACAACCGCGCCCAAAAGTAGGCACCTGAAGGTCGGTGCGCCATAAGCCCCCAGTGGAAAAAGGCCAAAAAAACGGGTGGGCTATAGCCTTGGTTGAGGGGGGGGGGGGCTGGCGAAGTTCGTCCGACGGACTCTGAATGAGGCGAGACTTTGCAAGGTGCCTCCGAGTGCCAAAAATTATCCGCGGTCGTAGCCGCGCCCAAAAATAATTGCCCGAAGGTCGGGGCGCCAAAAGCCCCCAGCGAAAAAAGGCCAAAAGAACGGGTGGGCTATAGCCTTAGTGGGGGGGGCCTGGCGAAGTTCGTCCGCCGTACTCGAAATGGGGTGAGACTTTGCGAGGGGCCTCTGTGTTTAAAAAATAAGCCGCGGCCACAGCCGCGCCCAAAAATAAGCGCCCGAAGGTCGGGGCGCCAAAAGCCCCCTGCGGAAAAAGGCCAAAAAAACGGGTGGACTATAGCCTTGGTGGGGGGGGGTGCTCGCGAAGTTCGTCCACCGGACTCAGAATGGGGCAAGACATTGCGAGGGGCCTCCGTGTGCAAAAAATAAGCCAAGGACACAGCCGTGTCCAAAAATAAGCACCCGATGGTCGGGGCGCCAAAAGCCCCCAGCGGAAAAAGGCCAAAAAAATGGGTGGGCTATAGCCTTGGTGGGGGGGGGGCTAGCGGAGTTCGTCCGCCGAACTATGAAGGAGGCGAGATTTGCAAGGGGCCTCTGTGTGCAAAAAATAAGCCGCGGCCACAGCCGTGCCCCAAAATAAGCGCCCGAAGGTCGGGAACCAAAAGCCCCCGGCGGAAAAAGGCCAAAAAAATGGGTGGGCTATAGCCTTGGTGGGGGGGGCTAGCGAAGTTCGTCCGCCGGACTCGGAATGGGGCGAGACTTTACGAGGCCCCTCCGTGTGCCAAAAATAGGCCACGGGCACAGCCGCGCCCAAAAATAAGCGCCCCAAGGTCACGGCGCCAAAACGCCCCAGCGGAAAAAGGCCAAAAAAAACGGGTGGGCTATAGCCTTGGGGCGTGGGGCTGGCGAAGTTCGTCCGCCGGACTCGGAATGGTGCGAGACTTTGCGAGGCCCCTCCGTGTTCCAAAAAAAGGCCGCGGTCACAGCCACGCCCAAAAATAAGCGCCCGAAGGTCGCGGCGCCAAAACCCCCCAGCGGAAAAATGCCAAAAAAAAGGGTGGGCTATAGCCTTGGGGCGTGGGGCTGGCGAAGTTCGTCCGCCGGACTCGGAATGGCGCGAAACTTTGCGAGGCCCCTCCGTGTGCCAAAAATAAGCCGCGGGCACAGCCGCGCCCAAAAATAAGCGCCCGAAGGTCGCGGCGCCAAAACCCCCCAGCGGAAAAATGCCAAAAAAACGGGTGGGCTATAGCCTTGGGGCGTGGGGCTGGCGAAGTTCGTCCGCCGGACTCGGAATGGCGCAAGACATTGCGAGGCCCCTCAGTGTGCCAAAAATAGGCCGCGGGCACAGCCGCGCCCAAAAATAAGCGCCCCAAGGTCGCGGCGCCAAAACCCCCCAGCGGAAAAATGCCAAAAAAATGGGTGGGCTATAGCCTTGGGGCGTGGGGCTGGCGAAGTTCGTCCGCCGGACTCGGAATGGCGCGAGACTTTGCGAGGCCCCTCCGTGTGCCAAAAATAGGCCGCGGGCACAGCCGCGCCCAAAAATAAGCGCCCCAAGGTCGCGGCGCCAAAACCCCCCAGCGGAAAAATGCCAAAAAAACGGGTGGGCTATAGCCTTGGGGCGTGGGGCTGGCGAAGCTCGTCCGCCGGACTTGGAATGGCGCGAGAATTTGCGAGGCCCCTCCGTGTGCCAAAAATAGGGCGCGGGCACAGCCGCGCCCCAAGGTCGCGGCGCCAAAACCCCCCAGCGGAAAAATGCCAAAAAAACAGGTGGGCTATAGCCTTGGGGCGTGGGGCTGGCGAAGTTCATCCGCCGGACTCGGAATGGCGCAATAAGCGCCCCAAGGTCGCGGCGCCAAAACCCCCCAGCGGAAAAATGCCAAAAAAACGGGTGGGCTATAGCCTTGGGGCGTGGGGCTGGCGAAGTTCGTCCGCCGGACTCGGAATGGCGCGAGATTTTGCGAGGCCCCTCCATGTGCCAAAAATAGGCCGCGGGCACAGCCGCGCCCAAAAATAAGTGCCCCAAGGTCGTGGCGCCAAAACCCCCCAGCGGAAAAATGCCAAAAAAACGGGTGGGCTATAACCTTAGGGCGTGGGGCTGGCGAAGTTCGTCCGCCGGACTCGGAATGGGGCGAGACTTTGCGAGGCCCCTCCGCGTGCCAAAAATAGGCCGCGGCCACAGCCGCGCCCAAAAATAAGCGCCCGAAGGTCGGCACGCCAAAACCCCCCAGCGGAAAAATGGCCAAAAAACGGGTGGGCTATAGCCTTGGTGGGGGGGGCTGGCGAAGTTCGTCCGCCGGACTCGGAATGGGGCGAGACTTTGCGAGGCCCCTCCGCGTGCCAAAAATAGGCCGCGGGCACAGCCGCGGCCAAAAATAAGCACCCGAAGGTTGGCACGCTAAAACCCACCAGCGGAAAAATGGGCAAAAAACGGGTGGGCTATAGCCTTGGTGGGGGGGGCTGGCGAAGTTCGTCCGCCGGACTCGGAATGGCGCGAGACTTTGCGAGGCCCCTCCGTGTGCCAAAAATAGGCCGCGGGCACAGCCGCGCCCAAAAATAAGCGCCCCAAGGTCGCGGCGCCAAAACCCCCCAGCGGAAAAATGCCAAAAAAACGGGTGGGCTATAGCCTTGGGGCGTGGGGCTGGCGAAGTTTGTCCGCCGGACTCGGAATGGGGCGAGACTTTGCGAGGCCCCTCCGCGTGCCAAAAATAGGCCGCGGGCACAGCCGCACCCAAAAATAAGCGCCCGACGGTCGGCACGCCAAAACCCCCCAGCGGAAAAATGGCCAAAAAACGGGTGGCCTATAGCCTTGGTGGGGGGGGCTGGCGAAGTTCGTCCGCCGGGGTCGGAATGGGGCGAGACTTTGCGAGGCCCCTCCGCGTGCCAAAAATAGGCCGCGGGCATAGCCGCGGCCAAAAATAAGCACCCGAAGGTCGGCACGCTAAAAACCCCCAGCGGAAAAATGGGCAAAAAACGGGTGGGCTATAGCCTTGGTGGGGGGGGCTGGCGAAGTTCGTCCGCCGGACTCGGAATGGCGCGAGACTTTTCGAGGCCCCTCCGTGTGCCAAAAAAAGGCCGCGGTCACAGCCGCGCCGAAAAATAAGCGCCCGAAGGTCGCGGCGCCAAAACCCCCCAGCGGAAAAATGCCAAAAAAACGGGTGGGCTATAGCCTTGGGGCGTGGGGCTGGCGAAGTTCGTCCGCCGGACTCGGAATTGCGTGAGACTTTGCGAGGCCCCTCCGTGTGCCAAAAATAGGCCGCGGGCACAGCCGCGCCTCAAGGTCGCGGCGCCAAAACCCCCCAGCGGAAAAATGCCAAAAAAACGGGTGGGCTATAGCCTTGGGGCGTGGGGCTGGCGAAGCTCGTCCGCCGGACTCGGAATGGCGCGAGAATTTCGAGGCCCCTCCGTGTGCCAAAATAGGCCGCGGGCACAGCCGCGCCTCAAGGTCGCGGCGCCAAAACCCCCCAGCGGAAAAATGCCAAAAAAACGGGTGGGCTATAGCCTTGGGCGTGGGGCTGGCGAAGTTCGTCCGCCGGACTCGGAATGGGGCGAGACTTTGCGAGGCCCCTCCGCGTGCCAAAAATAGGCCGCGGGCACAGCCGCGCCCAAAAATAAGCGCCCGAAGGTCGGCACGCCAAAACCCCCCAGCGGAAAAATGGCCAAAAAACGGGTGGCCTATAGCCTTGGTATGGGGGCTGGCGAAGTTCGTCCGCCGGACTCGGAATGGGCGAGACTTTGCGAGGCCGCTCCGCGTGCCAAAATAGGCCGCGGGCACAGCCGCGGCCAAAAATAAGCTCCGAAGGTCGGCACGCTAAAACCCACCAGCGGAAAAATGGGCAAAAAACGGGTGGGCTATAGCCTTGGTGGGGGGGGGGCTGGCGAAGTTCGTCCGCCGGACTCGGAATGGCGCGAGACTTTGCGAGGCCCCTCCGTGTGCCAAAATAGGCCGCGGGCACAGCCGCGCCCAAAAATAAGCGCCCCAAGGTCGCGGCGCCAAAACCCCCCAGCGGAAAAATGCCAAAAAAAACGGGTGCGCTATAGCCTTGGGGCGTGGGGCTGGCGAAGTTCGTCCGCCGGACTCGGAATGGCGCGAGACTTTGCGAGGCCCCTCAGTGTGACAAAAATAGGCCGCGGGCACAGCCGCGCCCAAAAATAAGCGCCCCAAGGTCGCGGCGCCAAAACCCCCCAGCGGAAAAATGCCAAAAAAATGGGTGGGCTATAGCCTTGGGGCGTGGGGCTGGCGAAGTTCGTCCGCCGGACTCGGAATGGCGCAATAAGCGCCCCAAGGTCGCGGCGCCAAAACCCCCAGCGGAAAAATGCCAAAAAAACGGGTGGGCTATAGCCTTGGGGCGTGGGCTGGCGAAGTTGTCCGCCGGACTCGGAATGGGGCGAGACTTTGCGAGGCCCCTCCGCGTGCCAAAAATAGGCCGCGGGCACAGCCGCGCCCAAAAATAAGCGCCCGAAGGTCGGCACGCCAAAACCCCCAGCGGAAAAATGGGCCAAAAACGGGTGGCCTATAGCCTTGGTGGGGGGGGCTGGCGAAGTTCGTCCGCCGGACTCGGAATGGGGCGAGACTTTGCGATGCCGCTCCGCGTGCCAAAAATAGGCCGCGGGCACAGCCCGGCCAAAAATAAGCTCCCGAAGGTCGGCAGCTCTAAAACCCACCAGCGGAAAAATGGCAAAAAACGGGTGGGCTATAGCCTTGGTGGGGGGGGCTGGCGAAGTTCGTCCGCCGGACTCGGAATGGCGCGAGACTTTGCGAGGCCCCTCCGTGTGCCAAAAATAGGCCGCGGGCACAGCCGCGCCCAAAAAATAAGCGCCCCAAGGTCGCGGCGCCAAAACCCCCCAGCGGAAAAATGCCAAAAAAACGGGTGCGCTATAGCCTTGGGCGTGGGGCTGGCGAAGTTCGTCCGCCGGACTCGGAATGGCGCGAGACTTTGCGAGGCCCCTCAGTGTGACAAAAATAGGCCGCGGGCACAGCCGCGCCCAAAAATAAGCGCCCCAAGGTCGCGGCGCAAAACCCCCCAGCGGAAAAATGCCAAAAAAATGGGTGGGCTATAGCCTTGGGCGTGGGGCTGGCGAAGTTCGTCCGCCGGACTCGGAATGGCGCGAGACTTTGCGAGGCCCCTCCGTGTGCCAAAAATAGGCCGCGGGCACAGCCGCGCCCAAAATAAGCGCCCCAAGGTCGCTGCGCCAAAACCCCCCCAGCGGAAAAATGCCAAAAAAAAACGGGTGGGCTATAGCCTTCGTGCGTGGGGGCTGGCGAAGCTCGTCCGCCGGACTCGGAATGGCGCGAGACTTTGTGAGGCCCCTCCATTGCCAAAAATAGGCCGCGGGCACAGCCGCGCCCAAAAATAAGCGCCCCAAGGTCGCGGCGCCAAAACCCCCCAGCGGAAAAATGCCCAAAAAACGGGTGGGCTATAGCCTTCGG
>QWBT01000356.1:0-28911 GCA_004802465.1 Citrus hindsii | reverse complement strand
CGGAGGCCGCTCGCAAAGTCTCGCCCCATTCGGAGTCCGGCGGACGAACTTGGCCAGCCCCACCCCCCAAGGCTATAGCCCACCCGTTTTTGGGCGTTTTTCCGCAGGGGGGTTTTGGCGCCCCGACCTTCGGGGGCTGATTTTTGGGCGCGGCTGTGCCCGCGGCCTATTTTGGGCACACGGAGGCCGCTCGCAAAGTCTCGCCCCATTCGGAGTCCGGCGGACGAACTTGGCCAGCCCCACCCCCCAAGGCTATAGCCCACCCGTTTTTTGGGCGTTTTTCCGCAGGGGGGTTTTGGCGCCCCGACCTTCGGGGGCTGATTTTTGGGCGCGGCTGTGCCCGCGGCCTATTTTGGGCACACGGAGGCCGCTCGCAAAGTCTCGCCCCATTCGGAGTCCGGCGGACGAACTTGGCCAGCCCCACCCCCCAAGGCTATAGCCCACCCGTTTTTTGGGCGTTTTTCCGCAGGGGGGTTTTGGCGCCCCGACCTTCGGGGGCTGATTTTTGGGCGCGGCTGTGCCCGCGGCCTATTTTGGGCACACGGAGGCCGCTCGCAAAGTCTCGCCCCATTCGGAGTCCGGCGGACGAACTTGGCCAGCCCCACCCCCCAAGGCTATAGCCCACCCGTTTTTTGGGCGTTTTTCCGCAGGGGGGTTTTGGCGCCCCGACCTTCGGGGGCTGATTTTTGGGCGCGGCTGTGCCCGCGGCCTATTTTGGGCACACGGAGGCCGCTCGCAAAGTCTCGCCCCATTCGGAGTCCGGCGGACGAACTTGGCCAGCCCCACCCCCCAAGGCTATAGCCCACCCGTTTTTTGGGCGTTTTTCCGCAGGGGGGTTTTGGCGCCCCGACCTTCGGGGGCTGATTTTTGGGCGCGGCTGTGCCCGCGGCCTATTTTGGGCACACGGAGGCCGCTCGCAAAGTCTCGCCCCATTCGGAGTCCGGCGGACGAACTTGGCCAGCCCCACCCCCCAAGGCTATAGCCCACCCGTTTTTTGGGCGTTTTTCCGCAGGGGGGTTTTGGCGCCCCGACCTTCGGGGGCTGATTTTTGGGCGCGGCTGTGCCCGCGGCCTATTTTGGGCACACGGAGGCCGCTCGCAAAGTCTCGCCCCATTCGGAGTCCGGCGGACGAACTTGGCCAGCCCCACCCCCCAAGGCTATAGCCCACCCGTTTTTTGGGCGTTTTTTCCGCAGGGGGGTTTTGGCGCCCCGACCTTCGGGGCTGATTTTTGGGCGCGGCTGTGCCCGCGGCCTATTTTGGGCACACGGAGGCCGCTCGCAAAGTCTCGCCCCATTCGGAGTCCGGCGGACGAACTTGGCCAGCCCCACCCCCCAAGGCTATAGCCCACCCGTTTTTTGGGCGTTTTTCCGCAGGGGGGTTTTGGCGCCCCGACCTTCGGGGGCTGATTTTTGGGCGCGGCTGTGCCCGCGGCCTATTTTGGGCACACGGAGGCCGCTCGCAAAGTCTCGCCCCATTCGGAGTCCGGCGGACGAACTTGGCCAGCCCCACCCCCCAAGGCTATAGCCCACCCGTTTTTTGGGCGTTTTTCCGCAGGGGGGTTTTGGCGCCCCGACCTTCGGGGGCTGATTTTTGGGCGCGGCTGTGCCCGCGGCCTATTTTGGGCACACGGAGGCCGCTCGCAAAGTCTCGCCCCATTCGGAGTCCGGCGGACGAACTTGGCCAGCCCCACCCCCAAGGCTATAGCCCACCCGTTTTTTGGGCGTTTTTCCGCAGGGGGGTTTTGGCGCCCCGACCTTCGGGGGCTGATTTTTGGGCGCGGCTGTGCCCGCGGCCTATTTTGGGCACACGGAGGCCGCTCGCAAAGTCTCGCCCCATTCGGAGTCCGGCGGACGAACTTGGCCAGCCCCACCCCCCAAGGCTATAGCCCACCCGTTTTTTGGGCGTTTTTCCGCAGGGGGGTTTTGGCGCCCCGACCTTCGGGGGCTGATTTTTGGGCGCGGCTGTGCCCGCGGCCTATTTTGGGCACACGGAGGCCGCTCGCAAAGTCTCGCCCCATTCGGAGTCCGGCGGACGAACTTGGCCAGCCCCACCCCCCAAGGCTATAGCCCACCCGTTTTTTGGGCGTTTTTTCCGCAGGGGGGTTTTGGCGCCCCGACCTTCGGGGGCTGATTTTTGGGCGCGGCTGTGCCCGCGGCCTATTTTGGGCACGGAGGCCGCTCGCAAAGTCTCGCCCCATTCGGAGTCCGGCGGACGAACTTGGCCAGCCCCACCCCCCAAGGCTATAGCCCACCCGTTTTTTGGGCGTTTTTCCGCAGGGGGGTTTTGGCGCCCCGACCTTCGGGGCTGATTTTTGGGCGCGGCTGTGCCCGCGGCCTATTTTGGGCACACGGAGGCCGCTCGCAAAGTCTCGCCCCATTCGGAGTCCGGCGGACGAACTTGGCCAGCCCCACCCCCCAAGGCTATAGCCCACCCGTTTTTTGGGCGTTTTTCCGCAGGGGGGTTTGGCGCCCCGACCTTCGGGGCTGATTTTTGGGCGCGGCTGTGCCCGCGGCCTATTTTGGGCACACGGAGGCCGCTCGCAAAGTCTCGCCCCATTCGGAGTTGCTTTTAGTGTCTGAATAGTTTGTAATTAGATTTAAGGAGTTGCTTTTAGTGTCTGAATAGTTTGTAATTAGATTTAAGGAGTTGCTTCTAGTTTTGAGTAGTTTGTAATTCGATTTGAGTTGTCATGTCAGATTCCTCCTTCCTCCACATATATGTGCTTTTCCTCTCAATGGTTTATTCGTCTAATTCGTGTTTAATATGGTTGACTTTTGGCACATGGTTGATTTTTGGCACGAAACATCAGCAGAATTATAATACCTTTCATTTCTGTGTGTGGACGCTCCTACTGATATGCAAAATGAACATGTGGGGGTAGGTTGACAAGTTAGATATTAATTGTATTTTGTATCAGCTCCAGAAAAAAAGATACGATTTGGTTGTAAGAAAGAACCAATCACGTATCCTAGACGTATTCTATCGACATTGACGCCAAACCAACTATGGAGAGACTTGGAAGAAATTATCCTATAGTGAGTACAAATAGAAGAAATAAATAATAGAAGACATTAATCTTTTCAAAATTCTCGGCACATTGAAGAGGTTGCAACTACTTTTTGATAGAAAGAACTTGGGCAAATGATCTAAGAACGAATTTTAAGGGTTCCGTTCACCGTTGAGTCATCTTTGTGTGTCTAAACTGATAGAACCACTGCACAGCCGGTTGCTCAAGCTAGGCCCAAGAGACAGCCCAAAATCCCCTTCAAGTTTCAAGATTTTGTTCGTGAATGATGGTGCAACCGATTACAGCACTTAGATATTCTTAAGATATTGTGCTGAATTTGTTATTTGCTTATTATTGCAATTCTATTTTGCTGTGCTGTCAAGTTTGTTAGAGAAAATATTCTTAGTCGTTTCTCGAATTTGTCTATAGCTCTCTTGAAGGAGTATTTAAAGAAATGAATGAATAAGAAAAGGACAGCTCCCTTAAATCGAAAAACACAATTCCTCTGTTTTCTCTTATGTCTACTCTTTACTCTTTCTAATTCTGGAGGACTCCACTCTCTAAAGTGGAAGCTAAAATCCAGAACTTGCTGCTGCTACCTATCTATAAAATGCACTACAAAATTTTATCACTGGATAACATAAAATTTAAATGTATGTATGTAATTGTACTAGAAAATTTTAATTTTTGATAATGACAAAGTTGAACAAACCTCATGGATGATGCAGCAACCGCAACAGCTTGAAAAGAGGAAGTAGGAACAGGTGACGAGTATTTGTAAATACTGTATATGGTACACATGCATCTCAACTGATACAAGGATTGAGCAAGCATACTTTGTTAAAAACATGAATTAAAAGCAATATGTTATGGACATTAAAAGTAATTAAAACCGAAACAGATATACACTAGTGACCACAACTGTAAAGCCAAGTAACAGTAAAGTAAGCAATTATTCCCCAGTGCTTTGGCTTTACCAACATCTATTTCTTCTATCTCCGCTCCTTTTTCATGTGCAAATTCCAGAACTGTTTATTTATGAGTGGCATTATCAGAAAGCTGAGAATAATGGAAATCACAGCAGGTTATGAACTCTGTAGCATTATCCTCTTAGAAGCAAAGGGTGGCAGGGGATTCCTTAAACCGTTGTCTGTAGACTCCGCAGCATCTACAGTAGAATCAAAAGTTAGCAAAGTTAAATCATTCTTTTAAAAAGCAAAAAGGATTAACGAAGTAAAGGCTGCAGCTTGAACAGTAATAGACAACCATTCAAAAATTGGCATTCTAAAAAGTTAGCGTAAAACCTTCGCCATCTAATCAGAGTAAGAAAGATCATTTGAAATACATACGCAATTGCAAGGCAAGGGAACAAGAATGCACGAACATTAGTGAAACAGATTGATTTTAACAGCAAAATATAGCAATGGTAGCCAAAAAAACTTGCAAATGTAAATCAGGACAAGGAAGAATTATCTGGAAACAAAACGAGAAAAAAAAGGCTCCACAGCACAAGTCAATCTAATACTTTTAATTAGCCAAATAAGCCAACTTCGAAATTTTGTTATAGAAAACCAATAAAAATGCAGAGGCATCCTTAATCATTTCACAAGGGAAGTCCATGCCCAGGCAAGTTAGCATAATGTAAACATCAAATTTATCAGGCAACAAGAGTACAAAGATAAGAGGACATATAATTCGAAATTAGGTGACAAAAACAAAGAATTTTTGGGGGAAGAATAAGAAATTAGGTGGTGGGAGTTGAATGGGAACTGGAGAGGATAATATGGTTTGGGGGGAAGTTCAAATATTGTGCTTCATTTGATGGAAGGTGACAAAACGGTGCGTTTTAGGAACCTAATCACACATGCCAATCACCAGAAATTTTGTTTGCCGCAAGCATATAAAAGGTAGATGCCCAAACATTAAAATATTTTTCAATAATATTAAAAAGGATTGGGTTCTATAGCAATACCTGGTCCTGAGGGCCACCATTCTCTGAACCGAATTGTCTACGGACAGCACCATACCTTGTAGCAATGCAAACTGCCCGTGATAAAGCACAGGAAGCATCGGCTACTACTGGTTGCCGGAGAGGAGACGAGGGAAAAGAGAAACAGAGAGGATAATATGTTTTTTGGGGGGAAGTTGAAAATTGTACTTCATTTGTGCGGGTGTGAGGAAGGTCCACTTTATACTAAGCTAAGAAACGGTGCGTTTTAGTGTCATTGGCGCCCGGTGCACCGTTTGGAAAGGGTCGAAATCTTTGAAATGCGATAACTTTGTGCTCGGAGGTCCGATTGAGGTGTTTTTTTTTTTTAAACTGCATAACTTTTCGAGACGAATGCGGTGGTCAAGTTCCGAAGGATGGGGGGCTTTTTGAACCCTTAATTTTACAATTTTCTCATGTTTTGACACATTTTTCGTACCACGAACTTTTTAAACCTAATATTTTTTACCATAAGACGTTTTAATTTTGATTTGACCACAGAAAACAACAACTTAAATATCCAATTATGATGTGAAATCATTAATTATTTGCTTTATTATTAATTTATATTTTACTTTGCCATTTAAATGATATTTGTGCCCATACTTACTAGAAATCAAATTGGCTCAGCGGTGGCTTTGAAACTTTATTTGCAATTTTGACCTCCAAGTAAAGGGTTCAAGCTGCAGCTAAATTTTCGTATCTTCTTTCCAAAAATTAAGGCAACTTCCCGCGCAGGCAGCCTCCAATGAACTGCGGGAAAGGGCAACGGGTAGGGGACAAGCAACCAAGTTTTTTTGGGGTAGATTTTTTGCACAGAAGCAGAGCATGGGGAGCCCTATTTTTTGCACGGATGCAGAACATGGGATGGCGGACATGGGAAATTATGTTTTGGCTTCAAAAAAATGAAAATGGAGAAACCGGGACATTGAAAACTTAGAAGAAGTGGTAAAAGGCTGCCCATGCTCGAGCGAGGGAAGCCACCACGGGGGGTTTTGGCGCCCCGACCTTCGGGGGCTGATTTTTGGGCGCGGCTGTGCCCGCGGCCTATTTTGGGCACACGGAGGCCGCTCGCAAAGTCTCGCCCCATTCGGAGTCCGGCGGACGAACTTGGCCCCACCCCCCAAGGCTATAGCCCACCCGTTTTTTGGGCGTTTTTTCCGCAGGGGGGTTTTGGCGCCCCGACCTTCGGGGGCTGATTTTTGGGCGCGGCTGTGCCCGCGGCCTATTTTGGGCACACGGAGGCCGCTCGCAAAGTCTCGCCCCATTCGGAGTCCGGCGGACGAACTTGGCCAGCCCCACCCCCAAGGCTATAGCCCACCCGTTTTTTGGGCGTTTTTCCGCAGGGGGGTTTTGGCGCCCCGACCTTCGGGGGCTGATTTTTGGGCGCGGCTGTGCCCGCGGCCTATTTTGGGCACACGGAGGCCGCTCGCAAAGTCTCGCCCCATTCGGAGTCCGGCGGACGAACTTGGCCAGCCCCACCCCCCAAGGCTATAGCCCACCCGTTTTTTGGGCGTTTTTCCGCAGGGGGGTTTTGGCGCCCCGACCTTCGGGGGCTGATTTTTGGGCGCGGCTGTGCCCGCGGCCTATTTTGGGCACACGGAGGCCGCTCGCAAAGTCTCGCCCCATTCGGAGTCCGGCGGACGAACTTGGCCAGCCCCACCCCCCAAGGCTATAGCCCACCCGTTTTTTGGGCGTTTTTCCGCAGGGGGGTTTTGGCGCCCCGACCTTCGGGGGCTGATTTTTGGGCGCGGCTGTGCCCGCGGCCTATTTTGGGCACACGGAGGCCGCTCGCAAAGTCTCGCCCCATTCGGAGTCCGGCGGACGAACTTGGCCAGCCCCACCCCCCAAGGCTATAGCCCACCCGTTTTTTGGGCGTTTTTCCGCAGGGGGGTTTTGGCGCCCCGACCTTCGGGGGCTGATTTTTGGGCGCGGCTGTGCCCGCGGCCTATTTTGGGCACACGGAGGCCGCTCGCAAAGTCTCGCCCCATTCGGAGTCCGGCGGACGAACTTGGCCAGCCCCACCCCCCAAGGCTATAGCCCACCCGTTTTTTGGGCGTTTTTCCGCAGGGGGGTTTTGGCGCCCCGACCTTCGGGGGCTGATTTTTGGGCGCGGCTGTGCCCGCGGCCTATTTTGGGCACACGGAGGCCGCTCGCAAAGTCTCGCCCCATTCGGAGTCCGGCGGACGAACTTGGCCAGCCCCACCCCCCAAGGCTATAGCCCACCCGTTTTTTGGGCGTTTTTCCGCAGGGGGGTTTTGGCGCCCCGACCTTCGGGGGCTGATTTTTGGGCGCGGCTGTGCCCGCGGCCTATTTTGGGCACACGGAGGCCGCTCGCAAAGTCTCGCCCCATTCGGAGTCCGGCGGACGAACTTGGCCAGCCCCACCCCCCAAGGCTATAGCCCACCCGTTTTTTGGGCGTTTTTCCGCAGGGGGGTTTTGGCGCCCCGACCTTCGGGGGCTGATTTTTGGGCGCGGCTGTGCCCGCGGCCTATTTTGGGCACACGGAGGCCGCTCGCAAAGTCTCGCCCCATTCGGAGTCCGGCGGACGAACTTGGCCAGCCCCACCCCCCAAGGCTATAGCCCACCCGTTTTTTGGGCGTTTTTCCGCAGGGGGGTTTTGGCGCCCCGACCTTCGGGGGCTGATTTTTGGGCGCGGCTGTGCCCGCGGCCTATTTTGGGCACACGGAGGCCGCTCGCAAAGTCTCGCCCCATTCGGAGTCCGGCGGACGAACTTGGCCAGCCCCACCCCCCAAGGCTATAGCCCACCCGTTTTTTGGGCGTTTTTCCGCAGGGGGGTTTTGGCGCCCCGACCTTCGGGGGCTGATTTTTGGGCGCGGCTGTGCCCGCGGCCTATTTTGGGCACACGGAGGCCGCTCGCAAAGTCTCGCCCCATTCGGAGTCCGGCGGACGAACTTGGCCAGCCCCACCCCCCAAGGCTATAGCCCACCCGTTTTTTGGGCGTTTTTCCGCAGGGGGGTTTTGGCGCCCCGACCTTCGGGGGCTGATTTTTGGGCGCGGCTGTGCCCGCGGCCTATTTTGGGCACACGGAGGCCGCTCGCAAAGTCTCGCCCCATTCGGAGTCCGGCGGACGAACTTGGCCAGCCCCACCCCCCAAGGCTATAGCCCACCCGTTTTTTGGGCGTTTTTCCGCAGGGGGGTTTTGGCGCCCCGACCTTCGGGGGCTGATTTTTGGGCGCGGCTGTGCCCGCGGCCTATTTTGGGCACACGGAGGCCGCTCGCAAAGTCTCGCCCCATTCGGAGTCCGGCGGACGAACTTGGCCAGCCCCACCCCCCAAGGCTATAGCCCACCCGTTTTTTGGGCGTTTTTCCGCAGGGGGGTTTTGGCGCCCCGACCTTCGGGGGCTGATTTTTGGGCGCGGCTGTGCCCGCGGCCTATTTTGGGCACACGGAGGCCGCTCGCAAAGTCTCGCCCCATTCGGAGTCCGGCGGACGAACTTGGCCAGCCCCACCCCCCAAGGCTATAGCCCACCCGTTTTTTGGGCGTTTTTCCGCAGGGGGGTTTTGGCGCCCCGACCTTCGGGGGCTGATTTTTGGGCGCGGCTGTGCCCGCGGCCTATTTTGGGCACACGGAGGCCGCTCGCAAAGTCTCGCCCCATTCGGAGTCCGGCGGACGAACTTGGCCAGCCCCACCCCCAAGGCTATAGCCCACCCGTTTTTTGGGCGTTTTTCCGCAGGGGGGTTTTGGCGCCCCGACCTTCGGGGGCTGATTTTTGGGCGCGGCTGTGCCCGCGGCCTATTTTGGGCACACGGAGGCCGCTCGCAAAGTCTCGCCCCATTCGGAGTCCGGCGGACGAACTTGGCCAGCCCCACCCCCCAAGGCTATAGCCCACCCGTTTTTTGGGCGTTTTTCCGCAGGGGGGTTTTGGCGCCCCGACCTTCGGGGGCTGATTTTTGGGCGCGGCTGTGCCCGCGGCCTATTTTGGGCACACGGAGGCCGCTCGCAAAGTCTCGCCCCATTCGGAGTCCGGCGGACGAACTTGGCCAGCCCCACCCCCCAAGGCTATAGCCCACCCGTTTTTTGGGCGTTTTTCCGCAGGGGGGTTTTGGCGCCCCGACCTTCGGGGGCTGATTTTTGGGCGCGGCTGTGCCCGCGGCCTATTTTGGGCACACGGAGGCCGCTCGCAAAGTCTCGCCCCATTCGGAGTCCGGCGGACGAACTTGGCCAGCCCCACCCCCCAAGGCTATAGCCCACCCGTTTTTTGGGCGTTTTTCCGCAGGGGGGTTTTGGCGCCCCGACCTTCGGGGGCTGATTTTTGGGCGCGGCTGTGCCCGCGGCCTATTTTGGGCACACGGAGGCCGCTCGCAAAGTCTCGCCCCATTCGGAGTCCGGCGGACGAACTTGGCCAGCCCCACCCCCCAAGGCTATAGCCCACCCGTTTTTTGGGCGTTTTTCCGCAGGGGGGTTTTGGCGCCCCGACCTTCGGGGGCTGATTTTTGGGCGCGGCTGTGCCCGCGGCCTATTTTGGGCACACGGAGGCCGCTCGCAAAGTCTCGCCCCATTCGGAGTCCGGCGGACGAACTTGGCCAGCCCCACCCCCCAAGGCTATAGCCCACCCGTTTTTTGGGCGTTTTTCCGCAGGGGGGTTTTGGCGCCCCGACCTTCGGGGGCTGATTTTTGGGCGCGGCTGTGCCCGCGGCCTATTTTGGGCACACGGAGGCCGCTCGCAAAGTCTCGCCCCATTCGGAGTCCGGCGGACGAACTTGGCCAGCCCCACCCCCCAAGGCTATAGCCCACCCGTTTTTTGGGCGTTTTTCCGCAGGGGGGTTTTGGCGCCCCGACCTTCGGGGGCTGATTTTTGGGCGCGGCTGTGCCCGCGGCCTATTTTGGGCACACGGAGGCCGCTCGCAAAGTCTCGCCCCATTCGGAGTCCGGCGGACGAACTTGGCCAGCCCCACCCCCCAAGGCTATAGCCCACCCGTTTTTTGGGCGTTTTTCCGCAGGGGGGTTTTGGCGCCCCGACCTTCGGGGGCTGATTTTTGGGCGCGGCTGTGCCCGCGGCCTATTTTGGGCACACGGAGGCCGCTCGCAAAGTCTCGCCCCATTCGGAGTCCGGCGGACGAACTTGGCCAGCCCCACCCCCCAAGGCTATAGCCCACCCGTTTTTTGGGCGTTTTTCCGCAGGGGGGTTTTGGCGCCCCGACCTTCGGGGGCTGATTTTTGGGCGCGGCTGTGCCCGCGGCCTATTTTGGGCACACGGAGGCCGCTCGCAAAGTCTCGCCCCATTCGGAGTCCGGCGGACGAACTTGGCCAGCCCCACCCCCCAAGGCTATAGCCCACCCGTTTTTTGGGCGTTTTTCCGCAGGGGGGTTTTGGCGCCCCGACCTTCGGGGGCTGATTTTTGGGCGCGGCTGTGCCCGCGGCCTATTTTGGGCACACGGAGGCCGCTCGCAAAGTCTCGCCCCATTCGGAGTCCGGCGGACGAACTTGGCCAGCCCCACCCCCCAAGGCTATAGCCCACCCGTTTTTTGGGCGTTTTTCCGCAGGGGGGTTTTGGCGCCCCGACCTTCGGGGGCTGATTTTTGGGCGCGGCTGTGCCCGCGGCCTATTTTGGGCACACGGAGGCCGCTCGCAAAGTCTCGCCCCATTCGGAGTCCGGCGGACGAACTTGGCCAGCCCCACCCCCCAAGGCTATAGCCCACCCGTTTTTTGGGCGTTTTTCCGCAGGGGGGTTTTGGCGCCCCGACCTTCGGGGGCTGATTTTTGGGCGCGGCTGTGCCCGCGGCCTATTTTGGGCACACGGAGGCCGCTCGCAAAGTCTCGCCCCATTCGGAGTCCGGCGGACGAACTTGGCCAGCCCCACCCCCCAAGGCTATAGCCCACCCGTTTTTTGGGCGTTTTTCCGCAGGGGGGTTTTGGCGCCCCGACCTTCGGGGGCTGATTTTTGGGCGCGGCTGTGCCCGCGGCCTATTTTGGGCACACGGAGGCCGCTCGCAAAGTCTCGCCCCATTCGGAGTCCGGCGGACGAACTTGGCCAGCCCCACCCCCCAAGGCTATAGCCCACCCGTTTTTTGGGCGTTTTTCCGCAGGGGGGTTTTGGCGCCCCGACCTTCGGGGGCTGATTTTTGGGCGCGGCTGTGCCCGCGGCCTATTTTGGGCACACGGAGGCCGCTCGCAAAGTCTCGCCCCATTCGGAGTCCGGCGGACGAACTTGGCCAGCCCCACCCCCCAAGGCTATAGCCCACCCGTTTTTTGGGCGTTTTTCCGCAGGGGGGTTTTGGCGCCCCGACCTTCGGGGGCTGATTTTTGGGCGCGGCTGTGCCCGCGGCCTATTTTGGGCACACGGAGGCCGCTCGCAAAGTCTCGCCCCATTCGGAGTCCGGCGGACGAACTTGGCCAGCCCCACCCCCCAAGGCTATAGCCCACCCGTTTTTTGGGCGTTTTTCCGCAGGGGGGTTTTGGCGCCCCGACCTTCGGGGGCTGATTTTTGGGCGCGGCTGTGCCCGCGGCCTATTTTGGGCACACGGAGGCCGCTCGCAAAGTCTCGCCCCATTCGGAGTCCGGCGGACGAACTTGGCCAGCCCCACCCCCCAAGGCTATAGCCCACCCGTTTTTTGGGCGTTTTTCCGCAGGGGGGTTTTGGCGCCCCGACCTTCGGGGGCTGATTTTTGGGCGCGGCTGTGCCCGCGGCCTATTTTGGGCACACGGAGGCCGCTCGCAAAGTCTCGCCCCATTCGGAGTCCGGCGGACGAACTTGGCCAGCCCCACCCCCCAAGGCTATAGCCCACCCGTTTTTTGGGCGTTTTTCCGCAGGGGGGTTTTGGCGCCCCGACCTTCGGGGGCTGATTTTTGGGCGCGGCTGTGCCCGCGGCCTATTTTGGGCACACGGAGGCCGCTCGCAAAGTCTCGCCCCATTCGGAGTCCGGCGGACGAACTTGGCCAGCCCCACCCCCCAAGGCTATAGCCCACCCGTTTTTTGGGCGTTTTTCCGCAGGGGGGTTTTGGCGCCCCGACCTTCGGGGGCTGATTTTTGGGCGCGGCTGTGCCCGCGGCCTATTTTGGGCACACGGAGGCCGCTCGCAAAGTCTCGCCCCATTCGGAGTCCGGCGGACGAACTTGGCCAGCCCCACCCCCCAAGGCTATAGCCCACCCGTTTTTTGGGCGTTTTTCCGCAGGGGGGTTTTGGCGCCCCGACCTTCGGGGGCTGATTTTTGGGCGCGGCTGTGCCCGCGGCCTATTTTGGGCACACGGAGGCCGCTCGCAAAGTCTCGCCCCATTCGGAGTCCGGCGGACGAACTTGGCCAGCCCCACCCCCCAAGGCTATAGCCCACCCGTTTTTTGGGCGTTTTTCCGCAGGGGGGTTTTGGCGCCCCGACCTTCGGGGGCTGATTTTTGGGCGCGGCTGTGCCCGCGGCCTATTTTGGGCACACGGAGGCCGCTCGCAAAGTCTCGCCCCATTCGGAGTCCGGCGGACGAACTTGGCCAGCCCCACCCCCCAAGGCTATAGCCCACCCGTTTTTTGGGCGTTTTTCCGCAGGGGGGTTTTGGCGCCCCGACCTTCGGGGGCTGATTTTTGGGCGCGGCTGTGCCCGCGGCCTATTTTGGGCACACGGAGGCCGCTCGCAAAGTCTCGCCCCATTCGGAGTCCGGCGGACGAACTTGGCCAGCCCCACCCCCCAAGGCTATAGCCCACCCGTTTTTTGGGCGTTTTTCCGCAGGGGGGTTTTGGCGCCCCGACCTTCGGGGGCTGATTTTTGGGCGCGGCTGTGCCCGCGGCCTATTTTGGGCACACGGAGGCCGCTCGCAAAGTCTCGCCCCATTCGGAGTCCGGCGGACGAACTTGGCCAGCCCCACCCCCCAAGGCTATAGCCCACCCGTTTTTTGGGCGTTTTTCCGCAGGGGGGTTTTGGCGCCCCGACCTTCGGGGGCTGATTTTTGGGCGCGGCTGTGCCCGCGGCCTATTTTGGGCACACGGAGGCCGCTCGCAAAGTCTCGCCCCATTCGGAGTCCGGCGGACGAACTTGGCCAGCCCCACCCCCCAAGGCTATAGCCCACCCGTTTTTTGGGCGTTTTTCCGCAGGGGGGTTTTGGCGCCCCGACCTTCGGGGGCTGATTTTTGGGCGCGGCTGTGCCCGCGGCCTATTTTGGGCACACGGAGGCCGCTCGCAAAGTCTCGCCCCATTCGGAGTCCGGCGGACGAACTTGGCCAGCCCCACCCCCCAAGGCTATAGCCCACCCGTTTTTTGGGCGTTTTTCCGCAGGGGGGTTTTGGCGCCCCGACCTTCGGGGGCTGATTTTTGGGCGCGGCTGTGCCCGCGGCCTATTTTGGGCACACGGAGGCCGCTCGCAAAGTCTCGCCCCATTCGGAGTCCGGCGGACGAACTTGGCCAGCCCCACCCCCCAAGGCTATAGCCCACCCGTTTTTTGGGCGTTTTTCCGCAGGGGGGTTTTGGCGCCCCGACCTTCGGGGGCTGATTTTTGGGCGCGGCTGTGCCCGCGGCCTATTTTGGGCACACGGAGGCCGCTCGCAAAGTCTCGCCCCATTCGGAGTCCGGCGGACGAACTTGGCCAGCCCCACCCCCCAAGGCTATAGCCCACCCGTTTTTTGGGCGTTTTTCCGCAGGGGGGTTTTGGCGCCCCGACCTTCGGGGGCTGATTTTTGGGCGCGGCTGTGCCCGCGGCCTATTTTGGGCACACGGAGGCCGCTCGCAAAGTCTCGCCCCATTCGGAGTCCGGCGGACGAACTTGGCCAGCCCCACCCCCCAAGGCTATAGCCCACCCGTTTTTTGGGCGTTTTTCCGCAGGGGGGTTTTGGCGCCCCGACCTTCGGGGGCTGATTTTTGGGCGCGGCTGTGCCCGCGGCCTATTTTGGGCACACGGAGGCCGCTCGCAAAGTCTCGCCCCATTCGGAGTCCGGCGGACGAACTTGGCCAGCCCCACCCCCCAAGGCTATAGCCCACCCGTTTTTTGGGCGTTTTTCCGCAGGGGGGTTTTGGCGCCCCGACCTTCGGGGGCTGATTTTTGGGCGCGGCTGTGCCCGCGGCCTATTTTGGGCACACGGAGGCCGCTCGCAAAGTCTCGCCCCATTCGGAGTCCGGCGGACGAACTTGGCCAGCCCCACCCCCCAAGGCTATAGCCCACCCGTTTTTTGGGCGTTTTTCCGCAGGGGGGTTTTGGCGCCCCGACCTTCGGGGGCTGATTTTTGGGCGCGGCTGTGCCCGCGGCCTATTTTGGGCACACGGAGGCCGCTCGCAAAGTCTCGCCCCATTCGGAGTCCGGCGGACGAACTTGGCCAGCCCCACCCCCCAAGGCTATAGCCCACCCGTTTTTTGGGCGTTTTTCCGCAGGGGGGTTTTGGCGCCCCGACCTTCGGGGGCTGATTTTTGGGCGCGGCTGTGCCCGCGGCCTATTTTGGGCACACGGAGGCCGCTCGCAAAGTCTCGCCCCATTCGGAGTCCGGCGGACGAACTTGGCCAGCCCCACCCCCCAAGGCTATAGCCCACCCGTTTTTTGGGCGTTTTTCCGCAGGGGGGTTTTGGCGCCCCGACCTTCGGGGGCTGATTTTTGGGCGCGGCTGTGCCCGCGGCCTATTTTGGGCACACGGAGGCCGCTCGCAAAGTCTCGCCCCATTCGGAGTCCGGCGGACGAACTTGGCCAGCCCCACCCCCCAAGGCTATAGCCCACCCGTTTTTTGGGCGTTTTTCCGCAGGGGGGTTTTGGCGCCCCGACCTTCGGGGGCTGATTTTTGGGCGCGGCTGTGCCCGCGGCCTATTTTGGGCACACGGAGGCCGCTCGCAAAGTCTCGCCCCATTCGGAGTCCGGCGGACGAACTTGGCCAGCCCCACCCCCCAAGGCTATAGCCCACCCGTTTTTTGGGCGTTTTTCCGCAGGGGGGTTTTGGCGCCCCGACCTTCGGGGGCTGATTTTTGGGCGCGGCTGTGCCCGCGGCCTATTTTGGGCACACGGAGGCCGCTCGCAAAGTCTCGCCCCATTCGGAGTCCGGCGGACGAACTTGGCCAGCCCCACCCCCCAAGGCTATAGCCCACCCGTTTTTTGGGCGTTTTTCCGCAGGGGGGTTTTGGCGCCCCGACCTTCGGGGGCTGATTTTTGGGCGCGGCTGTGCCCGCGGCCTATTTTGGGCACACGGAGGCCGCTCGCAAAGTCTCGCCCCATTCGGAGTCCGGCGGACGAACTTGGCCAGCCCCACCCCCCAAGGCTATAGCCCACCCGTTTTTTGGGCGTTTTTCCGCAGGGGGGTTTTGGCGCCCCGACCTTCGGGGGCTGATTTTTGGGCGCGGCTGTGCCCGCGGCCTATTTTGGGCACACGGAGGCCGCTCGCAAAGTCTCGCCCCATTCGGAGTCCGGCGGACGAACTTGGCCAGCCCCACCCCCCAAGGCTATAGCCCACCCGTTTTTTGGGCGTTTTTCCGCAGGGGGGTTTTGGCGCCCCGACCTTCGGGGGCTGATTTTTGGGCGCGGCTGTGCCCGCGGCCTATTTTGGGCACACGGAGGCCGCTCGCAAAGTCTCGCCCCATTCGGAGTCCGGCGGACGAACTTGGCCAGCCCCACCCCCCAAGGCTATAGCCCACCCGTTTTTTGGGCGTTTTTCCGCAGGGGGGTTTTGGCGCCCCGACCTTCGGGGGCTGATTTTTGGGCGCGGCTGTGCCCGCGGCCTATTTTGGGCACACGGAGGCCGCTCGCAAAGTCTCGCCCCATTCGGAGTCCGGCGGACGAACTTGGCCAGCCCCACCCCCAAGGCTATAGCCCACCCGTTTTTTGGGCGTTTTTCCGCAGGGGGGTTTTGGCGCCCCGACCTTCGGGGGCTGATTTTTGGGCGCGGCTGTGCCCGCGGCCTATTTTGGGCACACGGAGGCCGCTCGCAAAGTCTCGCCCCATTCGGAGTCCGGCGGACGAACTTGGCCAGCCCCACCCCCCAAGGCTATAGCCCACCCGTTTTTTGGGCGTTTTTCCGCAGGGGGGTTTTGGCGCCCCGACCTTCGGGGGCTGATTTTTGGGCGCGGCTGTGCCCGCGGCCTATTTTGGGCACACGGAGGCCGCTCGCAAAGTCTCGCCCCATTCGGAGTCCGGCGGACGAACTTGGCCAGCCCCACCCCCCAAGGCTATAGCCCACCCGTTTTTTGGGCGTTTTTCCGCAGGGGGGTTTTGGCGCCCCGACCTTCGGGGGCTGATTTTTGGGCGCGGCTGTGCCCGCGGCCTATTTTGGGCACACGGAGGCCGCTCGCAAAGTCTCGCCCCATTCGGAGTCCGGCGGACGAACTTGGCCAGCCCCACCCCCCAAGGCTATAGCCCACCCGTTTTTTGGGCGTTTTTCCGCAGGGGGGTTTTGGCGCCCCGACCTTCGGGGGCTGATTTTTGGGCGCGGCTGTGCCCGCGGCCTATTTTGGGCACACGGAGGCCGCTCGCAAAGTCTCGCCCCATTCGGAGTCCGGCGGACGAACTTGGCCAGCCCCACCCCCCAAGGCTATAGCCCACCCGTTTTTTGGGCGTTTTTCCGCAGGGGGGTTTTGGCGCCCCGACCTTCGGGGGCTGATTTTTGGGCGCGGCTGTGCCCGCGGCCTATTTTGGGCACACGGAGGCCGCTCGCAAAGTCTCGCCCCATTCGGAGTCCGGCGGACGAACTTGGCCAGCCCCACCCCCCAAGGCTATAGCCCACCCGTTTTTTGGGCGTTTTTCCGCAGGGGGGTTTTGGCGCCCCGACCTTCGGGGGCTGATTTTTGGGCGCGGCTGTGCCCGCGGCCTATTTTGGGCACACGGAGGCCGCTCGCAAAGTCTCGCCCCATTCGGAGTCCGGCGGACGAACTTGGCCAGCCCCACCCCCCAAGGCTATAGCCCACCCGTTTTTTGGGCGTTTTTCCGCAGGGGGGTTTTGGCGCCCCGACCTTCGGGGGCTGATTTTTGGGCGCGGCTGTGCCCGCGGCCTATTTTGGGCACACGGAGGCCGCTCGCAAAGTCTCGCCCCATTCGGAGTCCGGCGGACGAACTTGGCCAGCCCCACCCCCCAAGGCTATAGCCCACCCGTTTTTTGGGCGTTTTTCCGCAGGGGGGTTTTGGCGCCCCGACCTTCGGGGGCTGATTTTTGGGCGCGGCTGTGCCCGCGGCCTATTTTGGGCACACGGAGGCCGCTCGCAAAGTCTCGCCCCATTCGGAGTCCGGCGGACGAACTTGGCCAGCCCCACCCCCCAAGGCTATAGCCCACCCGTTTTTTGGGCGTTTTTCCGCAGGGGGGTTTTGGCGCCCCGACCTTCGGGGGCTGATTTTTGGGCGCGGCTGTGCCCGCGGCCTATTTTGGGCACACGGAGGCCGCTCGCAAAGTCTCGCCCCATTCGGAGTCCGGCGGACGAACTTGGCCAGCCCCACCCCCCAAGGCTATAGCCCACCCGTTTTTTGGGCGTTTTTCCGCAGGGGGGTTTTGGCGCCCCGACCTTCGGGGGCTGATTTTTGGGCGCGGCTGTGCCCGCGGCCTATTTTGGGCACACGGAGGCCGCTCGCAAAGTCTCGCCCCATTCGGAGTCCGGCGGACGAACTTGGCCAGCCCCACCCCCCAAGGCTATAGCCCACCCGTTTTTTGGGCGTTTTTCCGCAGGGGGGTTTTGGCGCCCCGACCTTCGGGGGCTGATTTTTGGGCGCGGCTGTGCCCGCGGCCTATTTTGGGCACACGGAGGCCGCTCGCAAAGTCTCGCCCCATTCGGAGTCCGGCGGACGAACTTGGCCAGCCCCACCCCCCAAGGCTATAGCCCACCCGTTTTTTGGGCGTTTTTCCGCAGGGGGGTTTTGGCGCCCCGACCTTCGGGGGCTGATTTTTGGGCGCGGCTGTGCCCGCGGCCTATTTTGGGCACACGGAGGCCGCTCGCAAAGTCTCGCCCCATTCGGAGTCCGGCGGACGAACTTGGCCAGCCCCACCCCCCAAGGCTATAGCCCACCCGTTTTTTGGGCGTTTTTCCGCAGGGGGGTTTTGGCGCCCCGACCTTCGGGGGCTGATTTTTGGGCGCGGCTGTGCCCGCGGCCTATTTTGGGCACACGGAGGCCGCTCGCAAAGTCTCGCCCCATTCGGAGTCCGGCGGACGAACTTGGCCAGCCCCACCCCCCAAGGCTATAGCCCACCCGTTTTTTGGGCGTTTTTCCGCAGGGGGGTTTTGGCGCCCCGACCTTCGGGGGCTGATTTTTGGGCGCGGCTGTGCCCGCGGCCTATTTTGGGCACACGGAGGCCGCTCGCAAAGTCTCGCCCCATTCGGAGTCCGGCGGACGAACTTGGCCAGCCCCACCCCCCAAGGCTATAGCCCACCCGTTTTTTGGGCGTTTTTCCGCAGGGGGGTTTTGGCGCCCCGACCTTCGGGGGCTGATTTTTGGGCGCGGCTGTGCCCGCGGCCTATTTTGGGCACACGGAGGCCGCTCGCAAGTATGACAAGTTAGATATTAATTGTATTTTGTATCAGCTCCAGAAAAAAAGATACGATTTGGTTGTAAGAAAGAACCAATCACGTATCCTAGACGTATTCTATCGACATTGACGCCAAACCAACTATGGGAGAGACTTGGAAGAAATTATCCTATAGTGAGTACAAATAGAAGAAATAAATAATAGAAGACATTAATCTTTTCAAACATTCTCGGCACATTGAAGAGGTTGCAACTACTTTCTTGATAGAAAGAACTTGGGCAAATGATCTAAGAACGAATTTTAAGGGTTCCGTTCACCGTTGAGTCATCTTTGTGTGTCTAAACTGATAGAACCACTGCACAGCCGGTTGCTCAAGCTAGGCCCAAGAGACAGCCCAAAATCCCCTTCAAGTTTCAAGATTTTGTTCGTGAATGATGGTGCAACCGATTACAGCACTTAGATATTCTTAAGATATTGTGCTGAATTTGTTATTTGCTTATTATTGCAATTCTATTTTGCTGTGCTGTCAAGTTTGTTAGAGAAAATATTCTTAGTCGTTTCTCGAATTTGTCTATAGCTCTCTTGAAGGAGTATTTAAAGAAATGAATGAATAAGAAAAGGACAGCTCCCTTAAATCGAAAACACAATTCCTCTGTTTTCTCTTATGTCTACTCTTTACTCTTTCTAATTCTGGAGGACTCCACTCTCTAAAGTGGAAGCTAAAAATCCAGAACTTGCTGCTGCTACCTATCTATAAAATGCACTACAAAATTTTATCACTGGATAACATAAAATTTAAAGTATGTATGTATGTAATTGTACTAGAAAATTTTAATTTTTGATAATGACAAAGTTGAACAAACCTCATGGATGATGCAGCAACCGCAACAGCTTGAAAAAGAGGAAGTAGGAACAGGTGACGAGTATTTGTAAATACTGTATATGGTACACATGCATCTCAACTGATACAAGGATTGAGCAAGCATACTTTGTTAAAAACATGAATTAAAAGCAATATGTTATGGACATTAAAAGTAATTAAAACCGAAACAGATATACACTAGTGACCACAACTGTAAAGCCAAGTAACAGTAAAGTAAGCAATTATTCCCCAGTGCTTTGGCTTTACCAACATCTATTTCTTCTATCTCCGCTCCTTTTTCATGTGCAAATTCCAGAACTGTTTATTTATGAGTGGCATTATCAGAAAGCTGAGAATAATGGAAATCACAGCAGGTTATGAACTCTGTAGCATTATCCTCTTAGAAGCAAAGGGTGGCAGGGGATTCCTTAAACCGTTGTCTGTAGACTCCGCAGCATCTACAGTAGAATCAAAAGTTAGCAAAGTTAAATCATTCTTTTAAAAAGCAAAAAAGGATTAACGAAGTAAAGGCTGCAGCTTGAACAGTAATAGACAACCATTCAAAAATTGGCATTCTAAAAAGTTAGCGTAAAACCTTCGCCATCTAATCAGAGTAAGAAAGATCATTTGAAATACATACGCAATTGCAAGGCAAGGGAACAAGAATGCACGAACATTAGTGAAACAGATTGATTTTAACAGCAAAATATAGCAATGGTAGCCAAAAAAACTTGCAAATGTAAATCAGGACAAGGAAGAATTATCTGGAAACAAAACGAGAAAAAAAAGGCTCCACAGCACAAGTCAATCTAATACTTTTAATTAGCCAAATAAGCCAACTTCGAAATTTGTTATAGAAAAACCAATAAAAATGCAGAGGCATCCTTAATCATTTCACAAGGGAAGTCCATGCCCAGGCAAGTTAGCATAATGTAAACATCAAATTTATCAGGCAACAAGAGTACAAAGATAAGAGGACATATAATTCGAAATTAGGTGACAAAAACAAAGAATTTTTGGGGGAAAGAATAAGAAATTAGGTGGTGGGAGTTGAATGGGAACTGGAGAGGATAATATGGTTTGGGGGGAAGTTCAAATATTGTGCTTCATTTGATGGAAGGTGACAAAAACGGTGCGTTTTAGGAACCTAATCACACATGCCAATCACCAGAAATTTTGTTTGCCGCAAGCATATAAAAGGTAGATGCCCAAACATTAAAATATTTTTCAATAATATTAAAAGGATTGGGTTCTATAGCAATACCTGGGTCCTGAGGGCCACCATTCTCTGAACCGAATTGTCTACGGACAGCACCATACCTTGTAGCAATGCAAACTGCCCGTGATAAAGCACAGGAAGCATCGGCTACTACTGGTTGCCGGAGAGGAGACGAGGGAAAAGAGAAACAGAGAGGATAATATGTTTTTTGGGGGGAAGTTGAAAAATTGTACTTCATTTGTGCGGGTATGTGAGGAAAGGTCCACTTTATACTAAGCTAAAAGAAACGGTGCGTTTTAGTGTCATTGGCGCCCGGTGCACCGTTTGGAAAGGGTCGAAATCTTTGAAATGCGATAACTTTGTGCTCGGAGGTCCGATTGAGGTGTTTTTTTTTTTTAAACTGCATAACTTTTCGAGACGAATGCGGTGGTCAAGTTCCGAAGGAGCTTGGGGGGCTTTTTGAACCCTTAATTTTACAATTTTCTCATGTTTTGACACATTTTTCGTACCACGAACTTTTTAAACCTAATATTTTTTTACCATAAGACGTTTTAATTTTGATTTGACCACAGAAAACAACAACTTAAATATCCAATTATGATGTGAAATCATTAATTATTTGCTTTATTATTAATTTATATTTTACTTTGCCATTTAAATGATATTTGTGCCCATACTTACTAGAAATCAAATTGGCTCAGCGGTGGCTTTGAAACTTTATTTGCAATTTTGACCTCCAAGTAAAGGGTTCAAGCTGCAGCTAAATTTTCGTATCTTCTTTCCAAAAATTAAGGCAACTTCCCGCGCAGGCAGCCTCCAATGAACTGCGGGAAAGGGCAACGGGTAGGGGACAAGCAACCAAGTTTTTTTGGGGTAGATTTTTTGCACAGAAGCAGAGCATGGGGAGCCCTAGATTTTTGCACGGATGCAGAACATGGGATGGCGGACATGGGAAATTATGTTTTGGCTTCAAAAAAATGAAAATGGAGAAACCGGGACATTGAAAACTTAGAAGAAGTGGTAAAAGGCTGCCCATGCTCGAGCGAGGGAAGCCACCACGGGGGGTTTTGGCGCCCCGACCTTCGGGGGCTGATTTTTGGGCGCGGCTGTGCCCGCGGCCTATTTTGGGCACACGGAGGCCGCTCGCAAAGTCTCGCCCCATTCGGAGTCCGGCGGACGAACTTGGCCAGCCCCACCCCCCAAGGCTATAGCCCACCCGTTTTTTGGGCGTTTTTCCGCAGGGGGGTTTTGGCGCCCCGACCTTCGGGGGCTGATTTTTGGGCGCGGCTGTGCCCGCGGCCTATTTTGGGCACACGGAGGCCGCTCGCAAAGTCTCGCCCCATTCGGAGTCCGGCGGACGAACTTGGCCAGCCCCACCCCCAAGGCTATAGCCCACCCGTTTTTTGGGCGTTTTTCCGCAGGGGGGTTTTGGCGCCCCGACCTTCGGGGGCTGATTTTTGGGCGCGGCTGTGCCCGCGGCCTATTTTGGGCACACGGAGGCCGCTCGCAAAGTCTCGCCCCATTCGGAGTCCGGCGGACGAACTTGGCCAGCCCCACCCCCCAAGGCTATAGCCCACCCGTTTTTTGGGCGTTTTTCCGCAGGGGGGTTTTGGCGCCCCGACCTTCGGGGGCTGATTTTTGGGCGCGGCTGTGCCCGCGGCCTATTTTGGGCACACGGAGGCCGCTCGCAAAGTCTCGCCCCATTCGGAGTCCGGCGGACGAACTTGGCCAGCCCCACCCCCCAAGGCTATAGCCCACCCGTTTTTTGGGCGTTTTTCCGCAGGGGGGTTTTGGCGCCCCGACCTTCGGGGGCTGATTTTTGGGCGCGGCTGTGCCCGCGGCCTATTTTGGGCACACGGAGGCCGCTCGCAAAGTCTCGCCCCATTCGGAGTCCGGCGGACGAACTTGGCCAGCCCCACCCCCCAAGGCTATAGCCCACCCGTTTTTTGGGCGTTTTTCCGCAGGGGGGTTTTGGCGCCCCGACCTTCGGGGGCTGATTTTTGGGCGCGGCTGTGCCCGCGGCCTATTTTGGGCACACGGAGGCCGCTCGCAAAGTCTCGCCCCATTCGGAGTCCGGCGGACGAACTTGGCCAGCCCCACCCCCCAAGGCTATAGCCCACCCGTTTTTTGGGCGTTTTTCCGCAGGGGGGTTTTGGCGCCCCGACCTTCGGGGGCTGATTTTTGGGCGCGGCTGTGCCCGCGGCCTATTTTGGGCACACGGAGGCCGCTCGCAAAGTCTCGCCCCATTCGGAGTCCGGCGGACGAACTTGGCCAGCCCCACCCCCCAAGGCTATAGCCCACCCGTTTTTTGGGCGTTTTTCCGCAGGGGGGTTTTGGCGCCCCGACCTTCGGGGGCTGATTTTTGGGCGCGGCTGTGCCCGCGGCCTATTTTGGGCACACGGAGGCCGCTCGCAAAGTCTCGCCCCATTCGGAGTCCGGCGGACGAACTTGGCCAGCCCCACCCCCCAAGGCTATAGCCCACCCGTTTTTTGGGCGTTTTTCCGCAGGGGGGTTTTGGCGCCCCGACCTTCGGGGGCTGATTTTTGGGCGCGGCTGTGCCCGCGGCCTATTTTGGGCACACGGAGGCCGCTCGCAAAGTCTCGCCCCATTCGGAGTCCGGCGGACGAACTTGGCCAGCCCCACCCCCCAAGGCTATAGCCCACCCGTTTTTTGGGCGTTTTTCCGCAGGGGGGTTTTGGCGCCCCGACCTTCGGGGGCTGATTTTTGGGCGCGGCTGTGCCCGCGGCCTATTTTGGGCACACGGAGGCCGCTCGCAAAGTCTCGCCCCATTCGGAGTCCGGCGGACGAACTTGGCCAGCCCCACCCCCCAAGGCTATAGCCCACCCGTTTTTTGGGCGTTTTTCCGCAGGGGGGTTTTGGCGCCCCGACCTTCGGGGGCTGATTTTTGGGCGCGGCTGTGCCCGCGGCCTATTTTGGGCACACGGAGGCCGCTCGCAAAGTCTCGCCCCATTCGGAGTCCGGCGGACGAACTTGGCCAGCCCCACCCCCCAAGGCTATAGCCCACCCGTTTTTTGGGCGTTTTTCCGCAGGGGGGTTTTGGCGCCCCGACCTTCGGGGGCTGATTTTTGGGCGCGGCTGTGCCCGCGGCCTATTTTGGGCACACGGAGGCCGCTCGCAAAGTCTCGCCCCATTCGGAGTCCGGCGGACGAACTTGGCCAGCCCCACCCCCCAAGGCTATAGCCCACCCGTTTTTTGGGCGTTTTTCCGCAGGGGGGTTTTGGCGCCCCGACCTTCGGGGGCTGATTTTTGGGCGCGGCTGTGCCCGCGGCCTATTTTGGGCACACGGAGGCCGCTCGCAAAGTCTCGCCCCATTCGGAGTCCGGCGGACGAACTTGGCCAGCCCCACCCCCCAAGGCTATAGCCCACCCGTTTTTTGGGCGTTTTTCCGCAGGGGGGTTTTGGCGCCCCGACCTTCGGGGGCTGATTTTTGGGCGCGGCTGTGCCCGCGGCCTATTTTGGGCACACGGAGGCCGCTCGCAAAGTCTCGCCCCATTCGGAGTCCGGCGGACGAACTTGGCCAGCCCCACCCCCCAAGGCTATAGCCCACCCGTTTTTTGGGCGTTTTTCCGCAGGGGGGTTTTGGCGCCCCGACCTTCGGGGGCTGATTTTTGGGCGCGGCTGTGCCCGCGGCCTATTTTGGGCACACGGAGGCCGCTCGCAAAGTCTCGCCCCATTCGGAGTCCGGCGGACGAACTTGGCCAGCCCCACCCCCCAAGGCTATAGCCCACCCGTTTTTTGGGCGTTTTTCCGCAGGGGGGTTTTGGCGCCCCGACCTTCGGGGGCTGATTTTTGGGCGCGGCTGTGCCCGCGGCCTATTTTGGGCACACGGAGGCCGCTCGCAAAGTCTCGCCCCATTCGGAGTCCGGCGGACGAACTTGGCCAGCCCCACCCCCCAAGGCTATAGCCCACCCGTTTTTTGGGCGTTTTTCCGCAGGGGGGTTTTGGCGCCCCGACCTTCGGGGGCTGATTTTTGGGCGCGGCTGTGCCCGCGGCCTATTTTGGGCACACGGAGGCCGCTCGCAAAGTCTCGCCCCATTCGGAGTCCGGCGGACGAACTTGGCCAGCCCCACCCCCCAAGGCTATAGCCCACCCGTTTTTTGGGCGTTTTTCCGCAGGGGGGTTTTGGCGCCCCGACCTTCGGGGGCTGATTTTTGGGCGCGGCTGTGCCCGCGGCCTATTTTGGGCACACGGAGGCCGCTCGCAAAGTCTCGCCCCATTCGGAGTCCGGCGGACGAACTTGGCCAGCCCCACCCCCCAAGGCTATAGCCCACCCGTTTTTTGGGCGTTTTTCCGCAGGGGGGTTTTGGCGCCCCGACCTTCGGGGGCTGATTTTTGGGCGCGGCTGTGCCCGCGGCCTATTTTGGGCACACGGAGGCCGCTCGCAAAGTCTCGCCCCATTCGGAGTCCGGCGGACGAACTTGGCCAGCCCCACCCCCCAAGGCTATAGCCCACCCGTTTTTTGGGCGTTTTTCCGCAGGGGGGTTTTGGCGCCCCGACCTTCGGGGGCTGATTTTTGGGCGCGGCTGTGCCCGCGGCCTATTTTGGGCACACGGAGGCCGCTCGCAAAGTCTCGCCCCATTCGGAGTCCGGCGGACGAACTTGGCCAGCCCCACCCCCCAAGGCTATAGCCCACCCGTTTTTTGGGCGTTTTTCCGCAGGGGGGTTTTGGCGCCCCGACCTTCGGGGGCTGATTTTTGGGCGCGGCTGTGCCCGCGGCCTATTTTGGGCACACGGAGGCCGCTCGCAAAGTCTCGCCCCATTCGGAGTCCGGCGGACGAACTTGGCCAGCCCCACCCCCCAAGGCTATAGCCCACCCGTTTTTTGGGCGTTTTTCCGCAGGGGGGTTTTGGCGCCCCGACCTTCGGGGGCTGATTTTTGGGCGCGGCTGTGCCCGCGGCCTATTTTGGGCACACGGAGGCCGCTCGCAAAGTCTCGCCCCATTCGGAGTCCGGCGGACGAACTTGGCCAGCCCCACCCCCCAAGGCTATAGCCCACCCGTTTTTTGGGCGTTTTTCCGCAGGGGGGTTTTGGCGCCCCGACCTTCGGGGGCTGATTTTTGGGCGCGGCTGTGCCCGCGGCCTATTTTGGGCACACGGAGGCCGCTCGCAAAGTCTCGCCCCATTCGGAGTCCGGCGGACGAACTTGGCCAGCCCCACCCCCCAAGGCTATAGCCCACCCGTTTTTTGGGCGTTTTTCCGCAGGGGGGTTTTGGCGCCCCGACCTTCGGGGGCTGATTTTTGGGCGCGGCTGTGCCCGCGGCCTATTTTGGGCACACGGAGGCCGCTCGCAAAGTCTCGCCCCATTCGGAGTCCGGCGGACGAACTTGGCCAGCCCCACCCCCCAAGGCTATAGCCCACCCGTTTTTTGGGCGTTTTTCCGCAGGGGGGTTTTGGCGCCCCGACCTTCGGGGGCTGATTTTTGGGCGCGGCTGTGCCCGCGGCCTATTTTGGGCACACGGAGGCCGCTCGCAAAGTCTCGCCCCATTCGGAGTCCGGCGGACGAACTTGGCCAGCCCCACCCCCCAAGGCTATAGCCCACCCGTTTTTTGGGCGTTTTTCCGCAGGGGGGTTTTGGCGCCCCGACCTTCGGGGGCTGATTTTTGGGCGCGGCTGTGCCCGCGGCCTATTTTGGGCACACGGAGGCCGCTCGCAAAGTCTCGCCCCATTCGGAGTCCGGCGGACGAACTTGGCCAGCCCCACCCCCCAAGGCTATAGCCCACCCGTTTTTTGGGCGTTTTTCCGCAGGGGGGTTTTGGCGCCCCGACCTTCGGGGGCTGATTTTTGGGCGCGGCTGTGCCCGCGGCCTATTTTGGGCACACGGAGGCCGCTCGCAAAGTCTCGCCCCATTCGGAGTCCGGCGGACGAACTTGGCCAGCCCCACCCCCCAAGGCTATAGCCCACCCGTTTTTTGGGCGTTTTTCCGCAGGGGGGTTTTGGCGCCCCGACCTTCGGGGGCTGATTTTTGGGCGCGGCTGTGCCCGCGGCCTATTTTGGGCACACGGAGGCCGCTCGCAAAGTCTCGCCCCATTCGGAGTCCGGCGGACGAACTTGGCCAGCCCCACCCCCCAAGGCTATAGCCCACCCGTTTTTTGGGCGTTTTTCCGCAGGGGGGTTTTGGCGCCCCGACCTTCGGGGGCTGATTTTTGGGCGCGGCTGTGCCCGCGGCCTATTTTGGGCACACGGAGGCCGCTCGCAAAGTCTCGCCCCATTCGGAGTCCGGCGGACGAACTTGGCCAGCCCCACCCCCCAAGGCTATAGCCCACCCGTTTTTTGGGCGTTTTTCCGCAGGGGGGTTTTGGCGCCCCGACCTTCGGGGGCTGATTTTTGGGCGCGGCTGTGCCCGCGGCCTATTTTGGGCACACGGAGGCCGCTCGCAAAGTCTCGCCCCATTCGGAGTCCGGCGGACGAACTTGGCCAGCCCCACCCCCCAAGGCTATAGCCCACCCGTTTTTTGGGCGTTTTTCCGCAGGGGGGTTTTGGCGCCCCGACCTTCGGGGGCTGATTTTTGGGCGCGGCTGTGCCCGCGGCCTATTTTGGGCACACGGAGGCCGCTCGCAAAGTCTCGCCCCATTCGGAGTCCGGCGGACGAACTTGGCCAGCCCCACCCCCCAAGGCTATAGCCCACCCGTTTTTTGGGCGTTTTTCCGCAGGGGGGTTTTGGCGCCCCGACCTTCGGGGGCTGATTTTTGGGCGCGGCTGTGCCCGCGGCCTATTTTGGGCACACGGAGGCCGCTCGCAAAGTCTCGCCCCATTCGGAGTCCGGCGGACGAACTTGGCCAGCCCCACCCCCCAAGGCTATAGCCCACCCGTTTTTTGGGCGTTTTTCCGCAGGGGGGTTTTGGCGCCCCGACCTTCGGGGGCTGATTTTTGGGCGCGGCTGTGCCCGCGGCCTATTTTGGGCACACGGAGGCCGCTCGCAAAGTCTCGCCCCATTCGGAGTCCGGCGGACGAACTTGGCCAGCCCCACCCCCCAAGGCTATAGCCCACCCGTTTTTTGGGCGTTTTTCCGCAGGGGGGTTTTGGCGCCCCGACCTTCGGGGGCTGATTTTTGGGCGCGGCTGTGCCCGCGGCCTATTTTGGGCACACGGAGGCCGCTCGCAAAGTCTCGCCCCATTCGGAGTCCGGCGGACGAACTTGGCCAGCCCCACCCCCCAAGGCTATAGCCCACCCGTTTTTTGGGCGTTTTTCCGCAGGGGGGTTTTGGCGCCCCGACCTTCGGGGGCTGATTTTTGGGCGCGGCTGTGCCCGCGGCCTATTTTGGGCACACGGAGGCCGCTCGCAAAGTCTCGCCCCATTCGGAGTCCGGCGGACGAACTTGGCCAGCCCCACCCCCCAAGGCTATAGCCCACCCGTTTTTTGGGCGTTTTTCCGCAGGGGGGTTTTGGCGCCCCGACCTTCGGGGGCTGATTTTTGGGCGCGGCTGTGCCCGCGGCCTATTTTGGGCACACGGAGGCCGCTCGCAAAGTCTCGCCCCATTCGGAGTCCGGCGGACGAACTTGGCCAGCCCCACCCCCCAAGGCTATAGCCCACCCGTTTTTTGGGCGTTTTTCCGCAGGGGGGTTTTGGCGCCCCGACCTTCGGGGGCTGATTTTTGGGCGCGGCTGTGCCCGCGGCCTATTTTGGGCACACGGAGGCCGCTCGCAAAGTCTCGCCCCATTCGGAGTCCGGCGGACGAACTTGGCCAGCCCCACCCCCCAAGGCTATAGCCCACCCGTTTTTTGGGCGTTTTTCCGCAGGGGGGTTTTGGCGCCCCGACCTTCGGGGGCTGATTTTTGGGCGCGGCTGTGCCCGCGGCCTATTTTGGGCACACGGAGGCCGCTCGCAAAGTCTCGCCCCATTCGGAGTCCGGCGGACGAACTTGGCCAGCCCCACCCCCCAAGGCTATAGCCCACCCGTTTTTTGGGCGTTTTTCCGCAGGGGGGTTTTGGCGCCCCGACCTTCGGGGGCTGATTTTTGGGCGCGGCTGTGCCCGCGGCCTATTTTGGGCACACGGAGGCCGCTCGCAAAGTCTCGCCCCATTCGGAGTCCGGCGGACGAACTTGGCCAGCCCCACCCCCCAAGGCTATAGCCCACCCGTTTTTTGGGCGTTTTTCCGCAGGGGGGTTTTGGCGCCCCGACCTTCGGGGGCTGATTTTTGGGCGCGGCTGTGCCCGCGGCCTATTTTGGGCACACGGAGGCCGCTCGCAAAGTCTCGCCCCATTCGGAGTCCGGCGGACGAACTTGGCCAGCCCCACCCCCCAAGGCTATAGCCCACCCGTTTTTTGGGCGTTTTTCCGCAGGGGGGTTTTGGCGCCCCGACCTTCGGGGGCTGATTTTTGGGCGCGGCTGTGCCCGCGGCCTATTTTGGGCACACGGAGGCCGCTCGCAAAGTCTCGCCCCATTCGGAGTCCGGCGGACGAACTTGGCCAGCCCCACCCCCCAAGGCTATAGCCCACCCGTTTTTTGGGCGTTTTT
>QWBT01000709.1:0-31426 GCA_004802465.1 Citrus hindsii | reverse complement strand
GATCAATGAGGGCAGAAAAGAAAAATTCTTTTGAGATTGCTTTTAGAAACATTTGTCGAAGCTACCTGGAGAACAACTCAACTAGGCTTACAAATTGAAAAAAGCATAAATGTGCCCAATAGGCCTAGAACTGAATAAACCAAACGAACCAACTGTTCAGTTTTAATTCAATTCTTTTAGCTTCGGTTCATATTTGGGTTTTTGAGAGAAATAACCAATTTCAATCAGTTCAGCTCAATTCGGAACTGAACCGAACCGTGTCCACCCCTACCCACCAGGACCATGGATCTGCCCCACCCTGGCCCTAAAATGGGTAGTCAGTTGGGAACATCCAACCCCCTGACCGGTGAAATCTATCTTAAGCAACTTAAAAATGACTAAACTCTAAACTGGTCTTCTTCATACAAGAAATATCTAACATTTGTAATGGCAAAATGATTGGCGTAGTCCAGCTGTGGACCATTTACTAGGTATTAGAGAAAGTCACAACTCCAATATGCTCTAGAAAGGAGAAATTTTGAATTCGGAAAATGACAACATACCGATAGTCTTACCATTTTTATCTGTCAGTATCCCAGATAACACAAGCAGGAGACTGTACACAATATCTTTATCTGAAACATCATTACTTAATATGGATAAACCATCCATCAGTATTGGGATTACCTGCAAGAATAAATATACTGCTTGAGTACAATTAGAACGGCACAACATAAGAAGTCTAGGATATATCGGCTCTCACCGTTTGGCATCATTCAAGACAACAATTAGGGGAGTATCCGATATAATATGTGCACAAGCTCGGCACAGAAGTGATCTGCAATCAAAAACCACCTTCGGTAATAGATTAATAGTTGAAATATGCCTTTGAATCAAAACTTGGGCAATAAACGTTTGTTCAAGATGCAGAAACTCACATCAGTTCCAATTAATACTACAGGTTAATTAATTATGTCAGGAGGGAATTATGATTAATATCATGATGTGATCTAATGCCTTTGCATCAGTAAGTCCGAGGGTAGTGACAGGATGGTCAGTGAGAGCTCTCTGCTTGTTGTATAAGATATATATATATATATATATATATATATATATATAAAGGGATAGGATAACATGATGTTTGAGAATGTGGAGCTGAAAAATCATGAGAAACAGATGCAATATTTCATGGCATTATTCTTTTTGCTTTTGTTCATTTGAGTTTCGTTGATTCTTGATTTGACCCTGTATTTATCAATGTATTTCCCTTCAATTCCAAATTAGGTGTGCATATGTACTAGAGTCAGACCAAAGCTTGAACAGATAGGCCAACAGCAACAGGCAAAACAAACCCAGACCTATAAATAGCAACTAATTCCAATACGCTCTAGATATGTCCTAGATGAGCAGCATTTTAATAAATAAACATACAATGGTATGAAATAAAACAGGGATCTCATCAAAGCTTAATGTAATAGATAAGATACACATTAGGAAAAACAAACCCAAACCTATGCTATATGCATTCTGTTCTACATTGTTCCATAGGTCTATCAGCATCAAATCAGATACAGGTTCAACAATATGAATTATCAGTCTATCTTGGTACAAACCATTCAACAAGCAATGCAATAGTGCAAAATGAACAGTTAGACGCAGACATAGATCAATCATATAGCTATAAAAAAAACAGGGTATCTTCTATTAAGAGAAAGCAGTAACAAAGGTATGTACCGTGAGAATGATGAATTAGATTTTATAATCAAAGACTGCAGAATGGGCATAATGGTTGAATAGAAACGTTGCTTATAAAGCGGCCGTATTGTTGCATGTAATTTTCGACTTAAGCAATCTTCAGAATCACCCATAAGAATTTTAAACGCATCTGCTGCATATTTAACAACAGACTCAGAACTGTTTTCTGAGTAATCCTGTTCCAGTGAAAAGGAACCCAGTTTGCTGTTGGACAATAAGCATTCTATAAAAGTCATAGTTATGTCTTTAACTTTTTCATGACCCCGCATAAGCAAACCTTTCCCAATCCATGCCAAGCCAGCAATTGCATGGACTTGAAGTGATCTAATATTTGTAGCACCGCGACATATATCAGTAAGACCAATGGAACTGCCATTCTCCAATCCACCGTTGCTCCTTAAAGTAACACTATCATTGAAACTCCATAACTTTGAGTCAAAAATTATATCCATTGCTTCTTCCAAGGTACAATTACCGTGCACCTCTGTTCCATTGGATTTTAAACCCAATTTGTTAACCATAGAACCCAATGCCTGAGCTGCTGGAACATTACCCTTGAGTAAGGTTGTCATAAATAGACGTATTACCAGTCTCACATTCGGAATGTGTGTTTGAGGACGTGCTGCTATAATTACCGATGCAAATAGTGAACATATCCATGCCTCTCTGCTGGAAGAAATGGATGTCTCTTGTGTAAGCTGAAATTCATTTAGTTGGATAGGAATGTTGGATGCTGCATCTTCCAATGGAAAATAAGTTCCTAATGAAAGTACAGTAAAGGCTTTCTGAAATACTATGTTTTGGCTTTCCACAGAACAACTCCCAACAGCAAGCTTCATTGCCTTCATTGTTGCATCAAGAAGCCCCTGCAGTAACATGAAGATATTAGCACCACATAATTCCTGAAGGCAGACAGAGACTGAAAATAAATAGAACAAGTCTCACCTTTTCATGGACCTGAGAACTGAAAGTCACAGATTTTTCAATCAGGTTCCAAATATTTACAGCAAACCGCAGTAAGACTTCCTCAAAACCTCCAATTTCATGTATCCTGGGACCATGCAAACAACGGGTTTATATTATAGGAGGAAATAATGTCAAATAACAACATCAAAAGAGAAAAAAAAAAGATTTAACCCACCTTATCAGCTTTAAAATTTCTCAAAAAGCATTCACGAGAACTATATCTTGTTTATGAAGGACTCGGTTTATCTATTAGCTTACCAACAATTAGCTAGTTTCTAAATTGACTGATAAGGCACAGATGCAGGAAATGGTCTTTGACGACCCTGTATTGTTAGAAAAACATTGTACCACACACTGAAAAAAAACCAAGATTGTTGTAGAACTCATTATCCTAAACCAAAAAACTATAAAAAGCAATCATTAACACTTTGAATGTCTTTTTCTATATATTTACAACCAAATTTTGTTCTTTTTATACCCTGCTCCCCTTACTAAGTATCAGTTTCCAGCTGGGTTACTAATGAGAAGAACATGCAATTAAAATGGCTGTCAATTGTTTTTAATAAGATGATAGGACTTAGGGTTAAATTAGGGTTGATTTTTATTGATTGAATCAAAAGAAAGAACAATCTTGACCTACAATTCTCCCAAAACTTCTAATTATTCCTAATTCTACACAAACTCAAAACATAAACCTTAAATGACTCCTTAATCTATTATTTATACCTGAGCCCTAATTAACGAATAAATACAATTACTAAACTGCCCCTGCCCCTGCCCCTGCCCCCAAAAATTACTAAACTGTCCCTGCCCCTTTATATTTGCGCCTAACATAAGTTTTATTGGTCTAACATAAGACCAGTCAAATCAAATGAACTGAAAAGAAGGAAAGCTTATGTACCTTGGCAGCACCTTATTGGAGTAGCATTCCAAAAGCTGAACTACAACTTCTGCTGACTTAGGATTCCCATGGACCTATGGAAAAAGAATACAAAGAATTAATAATAATTATTTGCCATACAATATTAAAAGCAGCCCATGAAACATCCTCTGTGAGATTTTGGTGAAATCACAACCCTGACAAACTTCAAGGATACTGCTTGTCGCATTTGAAACATAGGCATATCCACTTATTAAAAGCAAAAAGCAGACACATGGCAGAAAGATGCAGAAAAAGCATCTTCTAGGAGTGAGAACATTTCATGACATTGTAAGAAAAGCTTTTCCAGTATAAAGAATAGAGAATTTAGTAGATGTACGTACCAAAACCTCATATAAATTGGCACAAACTGCCTCTTCTAGTCCTTGAACAATTTTCAGCAAATAATTTCGTCCAGTTGCACCTATTTCTGAGATTGCCTCCAGTTTGAGTGGAAATGGCATACTAAAATCATGGGACGATGCCAGTGAAACAATTTTTTCGATGACAACATCCATATAACTCAGTGCTTTCTCTGACTCATTAAATCTATCAATGAACGAACCAATATGCACCAGTGCCTTCAGTGCCAGCTTCCACAACAAAGTATTTTCAAATTCCGAGATGATGATTGATGTGAAAGTCAACAAAATATTCTCAAATATGGAATTTGATATGATTAAGGAGCCTCCGCGGAATGTACCCAGAATCAGCAAACCCTTCACTGTATATTTGATTCGGGAAAAAGAAAATGTTAGAAAGACTTACTAATAACGTAAAAGGGCATTTAGTGACATCCAAAAAAATATAATAACTAGCCAGAAAACTTCATCAAATCTGCAATTGCAAAATGCAGCAATGTCCATGCAAGAATTTTCTCCTTCCACCAACAGAAGTTTCCTTGCTTTCCTTCACCTAATTGCTATAGAAATATAACTGGAGGTTAAATTTCTGAAAACAAGTACAGATGGACACCCCACACAGAGACACATCAATCCCAAGAGGCAGGGATGACCTTTTTAAATCATGGAGCACACGATTTTGAGGACCAGAAACATAAAAAATCTAAGTCCACTTCTGACCAACAGGGGTATCCAAATTCATGCAACGTACACCTCAGATCCTCCCGAATCATCATGGAGAGATTTATTAAGTGAGTGACAAAAGAGTAAACAGTATGCAACTGAAATAAGATGCTTATATTCACACATACAGGTAAAGAAGTTGTTGCTCGACCAAGCAGCAATAATATACGAGTTTAAAAAAAAAAGAAATAAGAATGAACATGTCTTTACCTCCAAAATATACATTTGTCTCATAAGAATCTTCATTGGCACTTGTTTCCAAGGTAGATCTCAAGGCCTTGGCTAGTGAAGCAGAATAGCTCTGGAGCAAGCAGTACCATCTCTCATTTGCAGGAGCAGCCACTGATTTGAATTCCTCAGAACTTGCCATTAACTCTCGGCATGCTGTCATAAGCTCGATGCAGAGATAAAGAGCCCCATGATTAAGCTTTCCCCTAAGTACATTACCATCATTTGGAAAGCAATCCTGAGTTGAATTTCCAACTGAAAGCCCCAAAGCATGCATCAAGCAGGGGAAGAAACTTTCCATAACACAATTGCAAGCGGCTGGGGAAGCCTTTGCAGATACAGATAGGATAGAGCCGACTGCATGTAATTTCTGCTTGCTTTGCAGGGAAATTTCTTTGTAAGTCTTATAACTAGAGATAGACTTGAATATCAAGTTTATGTCTTCATCGCCAATAATCCAACTTAAAAACAGACCACTATTTTGCTTGAAAACCGTATCCAGAAGATTTAAAGATTCTGTTAAAATAACATTGTCCCGAAAGCCAACACCATCCAGTGATTCTGAAGCAAAGGACAAAGTAGGTTCATGTGAACTGTATATTGCATCTTTTATAGAAGACCACATTGCTTTGGCATGTTTTTCAATCCTGTCTGCTCCATATTTCACTGTGCAATGGCTAAGGTATTTCAAGGAATCAACCTGCAAGCATATAAAGACAGTAACTCAGATTCAACATGCCGAAGACACATTGATAAGGCAAAGAAGCAAATATTGACGAATTAAAATCAGTCACAACTTTATAAAATTAATATTAATACCAACCTTAGCTGATTGGAGCGAAGAAGAAAGTTTTTCAAGGAGCAATGGGATGGCAAAGGGCTCAAAAAGAGAAGTGGAAGAAAATGCTGCCTGCATAATGTGGAGAGAGAGAGATTTGGAAACTGTCAAATTAAGCATTTTCAACTGTGGTCATAGTCATAAATTTTAAGTTTCCAGCATCAGACGTGCCGACTACAAAAATCACCCAAAGTTCCATATTGTAGTCAAAATTTATAGCAAAGTTGTAAGAACAGACCATTTTGGCACAAATAAGCATAAACAAATAATTACCGACAGAACCTCCCAAAAAGCTGAATAATTTACAGCAAAACATCACATACCATTAATGCCCTTGAAAGATCATCCCTTTTCACATCAAAGTCCTCAGCTTTAGACTGTAATAAACAAAAAAAAATCACACAGGCCAGATCAACAAAGTGAAAATAATGTGAAACAGTAACCCTCAGAAGAAAAAAAGAGATCAAATAAATGTACCCCAAATCAATAACATAGAAGAGAAGGCCATATTTACAGTTAATATTGCTTATGCAAGTTAGTATATGACATAGAAGGAAAACGTAACCACGTAGAACTAATTATATATAAGTTATTGTCATGAACTTATGCTTGCACCAATATGACCCTGAATAAATTGATCAAGAAAATTTGTACGAATTTAATTCAACAGTCAGGGGACAAAAAGAAAAAGCGAATAGATATAGAAAGATACATAGAACTGCACATCTCTCCATAGTAGCTGAACTTGCACATCAAGCACATGATTGCAGATAACATAAAGAGCAACATTTGCATCAAAGCAGATTTTGAAAAATAGCATACATCCTAAAATTTAAAAGGTAAGTTGAAATCGTAAAAGATGCAAGAAATATCAAGTTCAAAACACAAATAATCTCAGAAGCATGTGCAAACAAAGGGAAGGCTTGGGAACAAAATGGTATATAAAGTGAACATTCTCCCACATAAAAACTAAGTGTGGTTAACCAAATAAAACTCTCTCCTTGTGGTATTTAAACTGTTTGAAATAGCATATGCCAATTCCAAAATCAAACACAATTCTATCAAAAGATAAAATAGAATATGGCTGATATAAAATTACGCTTACGTGTGTAAAATGAATAGGGAAGTAACAGCCCAAAATTTCAAAAAGGTCACCGGCAAAATTTGCAAGTAGATCATCTGAAAATAGCTCTGCCGCAACCTCGACAATATGAAATGTTAGCATTAAGCAGTGAGGATCCTTCTCCCCGTCAATAGCTTCACAGATTGCATAAAGAAGATCTTCCCCCTAGACCACATACAGGCAATCTGATGTTACTTAAAACAGAAGAGTATGAAATATGCTAAGAAAATCAGCTGACAAATGAGACAAACTGAAACGAAGAGAAATATGTTTCTGGGAGGAAGTGAATGTCTCCAGCAGGGGCGTCTGCAAGCACAAACATGAATATGTTGTACGTGTGCATGCTTATGTGAGTGAGAGAGAGAACATTATAACCATAGATCAAAGAGTTTCCACTGTTTCCAATTGTCATTCAGAACTTGGAAAATTGCAATTAAACAACAGAAGATGCCACCACTGGAGGTTTCAAATTTCCTTTATGTTACGGTATTCAAAAGATGTTATTCACTCATAAGGTATAAACTGAAGAAGGGTGAGACCACAAAAAATACCAGTGAAACAACAGCATTGGGGTAACGTTGCAATAGGCACTCCAAAAGTTCGAAGCAAAGCTGCAAGAGAGTCATCAAAATGTAAAGCAACATCACAAAATTCAACAAGAACTTTTTTAATAGGTTTCTTCAGTAATATATAGGGGAATGCAGGGCCAATTGTCTTACCTTCCTGTCATGCTGCGCCAATGACTGCACCTGGAGGTTTTGTATGTAAGACTGGGCAACTGCTTTTGCATCATTTGTAGTGATCACACCACCGCTACTTTTCCTCCTCAGTAGTGCCAAGCAACCAACAAGTGCACCGCGTAAAGCTTTCCAATCTGCCTGACAAAAGTATAATATCATTTATTCAATTTTGAAACTAAAATCCAAACAACCATTGAATAAACAGAAAATATAGAAGGGTTCATTTTAGTTAAAATGACAGCTTGTAAATAAATGCAATTAAATCTTGGGTAGATAATGCTGCAGAAGAAAAATGCCAGACTGACCAGTCTATCTGTGAAGAATGCTAGCATGCTGTGGATGGTAGCATCATCTAAAGGCTTTGATGCAAGATGTGTAAGCAGTTCTCCAAGGAGAAGAATACCTGAAGAAAGAGAAAGTGTTCAAATATTTTCCAGCATCAACTTCAAATTCGTTTAAAACAGATAATAAAATTTAAATGACCATCTAGAATAGTAAAACTTTGTAGTGCTGATTAGATGATTAAATTTAAATGACCATCCAGTTGTTTCTACAGAAATTATCTAAAAGGAACAGAAAAATTGTATGCTAATCATCCAAGCCAATACCGATTACTATCTATAAACCTCAATATCAACACAACATACTGAGAGATTACCTCTTGCGCGAATCACATCATCTGTAGTAGTCAAATACATACCCATCTCTCTAACCTGCATACATAATTCATATTACAAAACAGAAAACTACAGAGAAGAGACCAGAAGGGACGAACCCCCACTTTCACACCTCAATACAAAATAAAGATAATTATAGATAAGAAGAAACAATGGAACTAAGCATAACAGATATGATTGTTTGTGATAACGTGAAACATACCAGTGTTTCTATAGTTAACACATTTTTCTTCAATAAAGAAGCAATCACATCCAAGCTTGCAGCCTGCAGTTGACTCTGATTGATAAGTAATATATTACATATGAATTCACATGAATTAACAATAAATACATAATTTCAGGTTTAATATCTAGTCCTTTACATGCATGTGCAAAATGATAACTCTAATTACACAATTTCAGTGCATCTGAGAGTGCTAGTCTAGAAAGCACTTTCAGGTGTGACTTTTTGCATAAGCACTCGAAAGCATTTTCTGAACAAGCACCTTTCAGGTACTATCCAAATGCTCTTCAAGTGCCTCTCACCCAAATTGTTTTCTCAAGGCACCTATCACACTGCTTCTCATAAGAATCAATCTAAGCGCTTTTCTCTATCTGAACCAAAGACAATAAACAGTGCCAGAGGAACTTTTGGCAATTTGAAAGCACTTCCGACGGTGCCATCCCCATTGCAACAAGTTAAAAATTGGAAAAAAAAAAAGATCAAGGACTCGATCAATCAATTAATAATTCACTTAATAAACAATTTAGTAATGCCGGTTCATGTTCGGCTCTTCCGTACAAATTTTTAAAACATCTCTCAGAACAGAAACAGAAACTTAACCCCCAAAACAGAGCCGGGTGTGCTGGAAATTAACAAAAATTTACAAAATTTTGGTCCAAGTTCTGATTTTTTAATGCCGCAATACCTTCTCAACGAAACTAATGCAAAATCAAGTTGCAAGAATTGAAAAGTAAATGAAAATAATAAAAGCAGAGTAATTGATTAAGAAGTAACGAACTAGAACCTGGTGAGTCGGGGAGCTAGACAAGTTAACGAACGACTCAATGTGCTGAATCAGCTGACTCGCTTCTGCCATTGCTTTGGGAACAGAGAAAGAGAGAGGGTTTTGGGGAGTTTTAAGGGAGAGACCGAGGAGGAGTGAGCGTAAAATGATTTTGGGAAGGAAGTTATATAAATTGTGAATTGACCCCAAGCATATTTGTTATTTCTCATACGCCATATAATTCTTGTCATTGGTTCTTCTTGCACCTTGATTACTGATTAATGATTTTGGGTTTTGGTTTTTAGTGGTGGTTGAAATATTAGAATTGCGATATTTAATCTATCAAAAATAAAATAAAAATATAAAAAGAGGTGAGACATCTAAGATTCAAACTGAGTGTATGTTAGACTTAGGTGGCGTTGGTTTTTTTTGTCTGAAAAGTGAAATCTGAATAGACCTGAATTAGTTTGAATTCTGAATAGATCTGAATGTCTGAATCTAAATAATATGTTTGTTTTTTCGTCTGAATCTCGAAAAATAAGTATTAAGTTGTTTGTTTTTTTCAACTTAAAAAGTTGAAAATATGTACTTTTACATTTGTATCTTTATTAAATTTGAATGTCAAATAAATAATATATTAAATACCACAATATTTTAACATTTATAAGTAAAACTATATTCAAGTGAATACATAATTATTTTAGAATTTTAATATATAAAATACCATAAATTTCAAATTTTATCGTATATAATATAAGAAAGAAAAAACAGGGATATTTTTATGTGGGATAAATGTCTATGGGTGAGTTTTGGGATAGACATGAAAAATAAATTATAAAGCAGAGATATTTTTGACATTAGTAAGTAATTGATTTAATTGAGATTTCTCCATTATGTAAAAAGTCAAAAAAAATTGACTTATTTTATTAAGTCAAAATTATCAAAAAAGTCCCATTAAGTTATAAAAACAAACACCTCTAATTAACTTAATTAATTAAGTTAAGTCACTTTAAGTCATTAAGTTAAAAAACAAACGCCATCTTAATCTTAAAAAGTGTTAAGAAGAAAGTTATAATTTCTCATAGTTTTCTTTATTTCTGTGCTTAGTTTCTCATATTTTCTTTGATTTTTGTGTTTCAAATTTTCTGCGGTTTGGTTATGAATTTTGGTTTCCAATACCTGGTTAAAACTTAAAACAAAATGATAAATATTCATTTAGAAAATTAAATTAATTTAATGCTTTAGTAATCCCGTGAAAAAGATTAAAAAGAAAATATTAGAGTAAAAAAAAAAAAGTACCCAAGTATTTCGTCGAACACAATTGATTTGTTCATTAAAGAGAGTTTTGCAAAGAGTTTGACCAATGTTTATTTAGAAAGTTTATCAACCATTCTGAATCAAAGATCATAACTACCACAACAGCATCAACAGCAAAAGATCTCTTTCAGAATTTTAATTCATAATAAAAACAGATTAGTGAAGAAATAAAAAGGAAGAAAAGGGCAGAGGCAAAAGCAGCAAGCTAGATTATTAAGATTGGACATTTCAATTTAAAGCTCCACAATGTGTATGTTTTAGTGAGTTACTATTGCAATGTGGTAGAATGACAAGAGACATTTTCTGAGACTTCAAAATCATACAACAAAAACCCGCATTTACAGAACATCGAAAAGAGAAACATTTGTCATCTCAAACCATCAAGCACCGAATTTTCTTCATCACAAGAAGCCTCTTCTAGCATGTCGAGAAATCCTTTATGAGTGGTCCTTTCAACTGCAGAGGCATTATAATGAACCCCAAAAGTAGATGCTGCCTCAAACCTTGTCCACAATTCCTTCTTTAGAGTGTTCTCACCAGGACGTTTGCCCGTCCTGAATGTGCTCTCGGGTTCCTTCCACAGCGGAGTACTTTCTATAAGTGCTGAATTGCCTCCAAAAGGTTCTGTGCAGAAAGAGAAATGTTTGAATAAATTCATGTTTCGTATGACACCTGAGTATAATGAAACTAGAACTAAAAGAATAAAACAGAAACAATACCTGGGAGGTGAGATTTATTTGTCTGGTGACAGCCACTTTGAACATCATTTTCAGTTTCTTTTGATGGTGATGGGTTCAGTTGCAATTTTGCTCCAGAATCAACTGGCAAGGTATCATCAGCAGCAGCTTTTTCAGTTGATATCTCATCAGTTGGTTCCAACAAAACACAACTTTTTGGAGGTGAGAATTTCCAAAGTGGGGATGCTTCCAAGTCTTTCCAAACAATTCCAGATTTACAAGCTTGTCGTATCCCTAAAAGCTCTGGATACTTAAAAGCCAGACCATCAGAATCCTCACTACTGGAGGAGTCAGAAGATTGTGAACCTTTTTGAAGTCCAACAGGAAAGGGGGTGCACCTACGGTCCCTGGCATTGGGTTTACAACAGGACTCAGAAATGGGCTCAAGCAATACACAAGATTTAGGAGGGGACATTTTTAAACATGGAGCCATAACAAGCATCGACTGGTCTCTTTTTGAAAACATTGATAAAGAATCAAAACTAGATTCTACTACGTTTCCCCTCATAGCAACTGTAGAATCAGCAGGTTTGCTTGGAGTTGGCTTTATCTCCAAGCCTTCAAGCAAATCATCATTTGCATCTCCAGGAATAGTTAACAGAGGAGGTATCTCAACAGTACTTTTGGAAGTTATCCTTTCAAAGCGTGATTTTGATGGGTCCTGGCATTTAGATGACAGTGTTTTTGACATAGGAAGAGGTGTGAGCAAAAACAGTTGTCTACCTCTCTCAATAGTGCAATTGGCACGCCAGGACACAAGGGGAGAAGGAGAGATTAATGTGTCCTCATTGTTTTCTTCTTCTGGACTCCCATAGTCACAAACATTCTCGTCAATAGTTGTAGAAACAGTTTCACTGATCAAAGACTCTCCCAACTGCTTCTCAGACTCAATAGGACTGCAGAGCACCTTCTGAAATCTGGGGACCCATGGCTGTGATTGTAGAACATGATATTACAGGTCATTCTGCTATAAGATCTATGGAACCAAAAAACATATAGGCCGAAGAAACAGGAAAATTAGAAAATTAACCTTTAAAGTAGAAAGCATTTCTGATAAGACACTTGTGAAAGCTTCAACTTCTTTTCTCCCCTGCTTGCTCATTGTTTTCACTTTAAACGCTTGCACAACAAGCTCATCAATCTGCAACTCAATGCATCAATTCTGCACAATCAGCCACAGCTAACAGTAAACCATGTTTATAATATAGATCATGAGAGTGAAAATGAAATTATTGTGATAAAACGAGGTCTATCTAAACCATGTCCAACGTCACACACAACAATCTATGGTGTCTGAGCACACCCGTGCTTGGAAGCAAATTCTTAATTGCTCCAGTCAAAATCATAACAACCAGATTGAGTGTGAGATAAATGCATGGATAAAAGCCAACAAGATCTTACTAGTTACCGCCTTTGTTATAAAACAAACACATAAGGAGAGATAGGAATTTGAATTTTTTTGTCTTAATGGGGAGGAAGAAAAAGAATGCATCTCTGCCAATGATCCCCCTTAATTACAGGTAGATCTTTTAACCATGCATCATTTCAGTTTATGCACATATGAGCTCATCTAATGAAATCACATGAGAATTAAGACTAACACATGACAATTAAGAACAACTTAAAAAATTCTAGAACCTAACACAGTCACCGCAGGATTAAGCTCAAATTTGCAGCCTAATGAACTTCAATTCCACTTCCAAATACCTAAAACAAAATAACATGCTATCAGGCATGGCAAATAAAAGTTAAAGGGAATTTCATTCCTAGCAACCAAACACGGCCTTAGCGTAAATAGACATAATAAACACAAGCAACGGCAAAAAAAAATTTGTAGAATATGATTAATAGAAATATACCTGTTGAAGAAGGGACGACAGATCGGACTGAACGAGCAAGAGCCGGTCTAGGGTACTGTCATCATCCAGTGCCTCGTCTTCGATTTGTCTATCGCTGCGCGATTTCTTCTTCAAATTCGCCGATTTCGAAAGCCTTCCCCCTCCATTATTGTTGTTCGGAAGATCCCGAAGCGGTTTCCTTACGGATTTTGGTTTCACTTCAGTTCTCGGCGGCATCGCGCTCTCCGATCTGGGAACCGGAAATTCGAAAGGCGCGTGCTTTGATTTGAATTTTCCAAAGTTTTTGAGGCGGGACTTCTTCTTTTCTTTTTTCAAGTATGTTTTTTAAGAAAGAGACTGGGCCTTGGGCAAGAGGCCCGGCCCACTGTTACTTTTTAAATAAAAAAATAAAAAGGAAAAATGCTATGCCCGTTAAAAAGAAACAAAAAAAAAAAAAACTTGAGAAAGTTTGAAACGAAAATCAACATTCACGGGCACGGGCATGTGCTTGGTGGATAAAATGGAGAGCACGATTAGCCGTTCCTTCACACAAATCATGCCCCCTCGATATTAAATATGGGAAGCAGCGAGAAACCGGGAAGTTTTTTCAAAGTTGGTCCACCTTGATCAGAAGTGAACGTTTAGAGAGACTTAAATTAAGTCCATTTAAAGATTTGATCGAAGTGGATTTTCCTTAAAAAATCAGGTCCTGACATAGAATTCCCACGTCCAAAAATTTAAACAGTTATCTTTTCTCTCTATCTCCGAACTCTCGCACTAAAAAAGCAAATGTTGAGAGTTCCTTTCTCTTTCATTTTCTTTCTTTCTTTCTTCCGGTTCGTTCCATTTATTAAGCCTTTCAACTAAATGAATTATAATCAAGGCTCAGTTATATAACACACGTTTTTTCAAGTGAACCCAAAAAATTGACTTTAGTGTCTGAGGATTAACACCAGAAAAATCTCCAACATCCCCCCTAATCCTTATCTGTGAACCCAGATATTTTCTGGGAAAGTGACCGTGGTTGTTTGTGTTTGCTCGAGAAAAAAGCTGCTGGTCGAAAATCGTCTCCCCCCATTATTACAAATTTAGGTGTTGGCGTCAGCATCTGGTCGCTACTCAAACACGACTAGATTTCAGCAGCAACAGCATGGCCGATCATTTCGCTGAAATAAAACTTGCAGAACAAAAAAGCTACAACTCCATTCCCTTCCCTTGGGTTCTGACACCAAACTCTACAACAAATCTGTCTTTTCTGACGGAAACAATCAGAACCCAGAAGCCATTTCTCGAATCTTTATTGCTCAAAGCAGGGGCCGTGCTTCTCAGAGGGTTCGATGTCAAGACAGCCAATGACTTCAACGACGTCGTTGAGGCTTTTGGCTACGAGGAGTTGCCCTACGCCGGCGGTGCTGCTCCCAGAAGCCACGTTGTTGGTCGAGTTTTTACTGCCAATGAATCTTCACTTGATCGTAACATTCCTTTTCACCAGGAAATGGCTTTGGTAATGTTTTTGGTTTCTGGCTTTTGAGCAGTTACAAATTTGACCCAAAAACTAAACCTGCTTTTATTGTTGCCTCTATTAGTAATCATTTACAACAAAATAACCTCCATCTCTTTCACAAATTTAACCTTTGATGTATCCTTTATTATAATTTTACCCCAATTAGTGAATTAGATTTTCGAAAACAAAATGCCCTCACAGTGAAGAAACAAGCAAATGGACATATGTTTGGCAATTGGCAGCGATGCTGGTGTCGTTGAAAGCACATTTAAATTGTCAAAATTTGTGTTTTTACTTATTTTATATCAGTATTTGAAGGAAACAAAAGGATGTGCTTTTTCTAGAAGTCATTTTTGGGTTAGAAAATCAAATTGATCTTGTAATGTAAGTATGCAACAAGAAGCTTTATTTCGAATTCCTTTGCACAGGCTTGAGCGTTACATGCTGGTTAGTAGATTCCACATGCGAGCTAAGTCACCAACTATGTTATTTGATACAGAATTTACTGTTGGTAGGACTCACAATTACTGTGCTTTTTCTGCTCAGCTTCCTCAGTTCCCGTCAAAGTTGTTCTTCTTCTGTGAAGTAGAGCCAGTAAGTGGAGGAGACACTCCTATAGTCCTTAGCCACATTGTCTACGAGAGGATGAAAGAGAGTTACCCTGAATTTGTTCAACAACTAGAGCAGGATGGATTGATTTATACCAGAATATATCAAGAAAAGGATGATCTTTCATCTCCGACCGGCCGCGGCTGGAAATCCATTTTCTTGACTGAAGACAAGAGCCTCGCCAAGGAAAGGTTTGCGTTAACTTGATCATGTTATTAGTACTTGAGAACTTCAGATTATTGAAATTCATATCAATTGGTATATGCGTGCCCTTTATCTTTAGATCAATAATACATGAGCAACAAGTTTCTATTGCATCAAAGCCTAAAAGTCAATTGGGCTAAGGTGCTAGCTTTTAATCCACGTTATTTGACAGTTACAATGTTCACGTCAATACTCTTTTGAGCATTATAAATTTCTATTCAATTAGCGATGATATAATATGGTTCTATCAAATCTTTCAACAGGGCTGCTAATTTGGGCTTGAAATTGGAGTGGATGGAAGACGGTGGAGTGAAGACAGTGTTGGGTCCAATCCCAGCTGTTACGTATGATAAAATCAGGCAACGGAAGATTTGGTTCAATAGCATAGTAATGGCTTATACATGCTGGAAAGACACACAAAATGATCCTGTTAAGGCAGTCACTTTTGGGAATGGTAGTCCATTGCCAGAGGATATCGTCTACCACTGTATGAAAATCCTTGAAGAGGAATGTGTTGCCATCCCTTGGCAGAATGGTGACGTTCTGCTGATAGATAACTTGGCTGTGCTTCATGCCCGTAGATCATCCAGTCGTCCTCGCCATATATTGGCTTCTCTTTCCAAGTAGAAAATAAACTCTGTTCTTGTGAATTTTTTTTTTTTTTTGATACACTATTCTTGTGAATTTAATTTCATGCTACTGGTATTCCTGCATTCTTGATTTCACGTTGGACTCCACCTGCCATGATTTGGGTTGATGCGTTTGTGTTCGTCTCATGTTTTATTCACGTCATTTTGAATTTGAGGTAAATATAATGGTACGGGTTCAGCCGTTCAGGTATCCGAATCGAATGGACTGATCTGAAACGCTTTTGGGTCTCACATTCTAGAGTTAGGACTATTGGCACCCTTCTAATCTCCTCATAAGACCCAATTTTTAGTTATTTTCATTTTATTTTCGAAAATGTCTTTTTTTTAGATACACTTTTCTAAGTTCTTAATTTTCATTTGATTTGTTTTATTGTTAAAACTCAAAGTATTATTGTGCTATTTTGTTTCATTATTTTCAATTTTATTATTATCCTACACACAAATTAAAAAGTTATATGGGTGATAAGTTTTTTATTATTAATCATTGGTTGAAATAATACTAATTTCAAAATAATTTTAAGTATAAAAATATTTAATCAATAAGAAATCAAAAGAGAACAATAGATTATCCTAAATTTGTATAATTTATTTTAGTTAAAATAGGAAGTAACATATAAATTTTTTTTTTAAGGATTGATTATGAATTAAGTAATTTGTTGGAAAAAAAATTATATGTGTTTAATTTTCAATTGTTTTTAATTATAATTTTATTTAAGGGGGGTTTTGTAAGAATAATGCAGGGGTGCCAATAGCTCGACTCCACATTCTAATATCTATAGTCCTGGGCCCAATTAGGGTCCAGTTCAGAATCTCGTATCAAAATGAATCTAGACGCCGATACCGTCCAGATGAAATCCCACAGATACCCTTAAAATAAAAATCTCTATGTTACTAAATACGTCACAAAAACTCTACAAAACAGCACGACATCAACAAGAAACGGCAGCGTCAGCACCAACTCTTGTCTCTTTGATCACCTTGAAACTCCGCAGCACTGCAAACAAAAAAACCATCGGCATGGCAGATCATTTCATAGAAATCAAAATCCCACAACAAAGAAACTACAACAACATCAACAATTCCAGTCCTTTCCCTTCAGTTCTCTCTCCAAACCCAGCAACAACGGCAACAGTTTCTCGTTTGGCTGAAAAAGTCAGAACCCAGAAGCCGTTTCTCGACTCTTTGTTGCTGAAAGCAGGATCTGTTCTTTTCAGGGGATTTGATGATGTGAAGACAGCCAAGGAGTTCAACGACGTCGTTGAGGCTTTTGGTTACGAGGAGCTGCCTTATGTGGGCGGTGCAGCTCCCAGAACCAATATTGTTGGTCGGGTTTTTACAGCCAATGAGTCCCCGCCTGATCAGAAGATTCCTTTTCACCATGAAATGGCTCAGGTCTGTGGGTTTGTTTATTTGTTTATTTTGGTGGTAAAATCTGTCTTTTGAGCATTTATTTGACTTTGAGTGTTATTTAATTTGATCAGAGCGGAGTTGTATGTTTGGAGTACTGTTGAATCGATCCGTTAAAAGCACTTTTGAATTGTCAAAAGTTTTCTTCTTTTTTTTTTTTTTATAGCAGTTTTAGCAGTTTTGAATTGACAAAATTTGCTTAACAAAACAATTGATGAATGATTAGCGTTTCTCTTTTTAGAACTCAGAAAGTGCTTTTGTAAGATGCTGTTTATTTAACACAGTAGCTAGAGTGTAATCTACCCACTTGACAGCAAGAGCACCTCAATTCTGAACATAAATACTCTGAGTTGCCTAAAGCTGTTTAAGCTTGACTTTCATTTAATCTAATTAAGCTTGATCAACTAAAGTGTTATCTGATGCAAAGTTCATAGCCTTATCTATTGCTTTTAGTTGGTTTCATCTATGTTTTGGACTCACAGTGCTTATTCGACAGGTCCCTGAGTTCCCATCAAAATTATTCTTCTTTTGTGAAGTGGAGCCAGGAAGTGGGGGAGAAACTCCAATTGTCCTAAGTCACATTGTCTATGAGAGAATGAAGCATAAATACCCTGACTTTGTTGAACAATTAGAACAGCATGGGTTGATTTATACACGTGTTTTAGGAGAAAAGGATGATCCTTCATCTCCAATTGGCCGTGGCTGGAAATCCACTTTCTTGACTGAAGACAAGAGTATTGCTGAAGAAAGGTTTGTGATTTGATCACTTAACTAATAGTTGAAATGATTAAGATTCATATAATTTGGTATGCATAATGTTGTTTGCTTTTTGCATCAATAAATGCATCAGAAACTTCCACCATTTAGATGGTATATTCACACTTCAAATGATGGACAATTAGAGCATTTCTATGCCTAAGAACAGAGACTGAGGGCTCATTTGAAATTAATTAACGTAGCTTTTTCTTTTCTCATGGCTGGTGTAAAATGAAATCACTAGCCGTTGAGTATAAAAAGGCAGACAATTCTTTTTTTATCAAACACTTTAGCTGCTAAACTGTCAAATTAAGTAGAAGCATTGAAAATGTAAACTGTAAAATGATGCAAGTAACAGTATTTAGGCCAATATGCTAGTGCTGGAAGATTCGACTGTTAGAATGTTCTTGATTATACTCTGTTTAGCTTAGATTCTTTTGTTAACCTAGAGATAATATTGATGTAGCTCTAGTGAATCTTTCAACAGGGCAGCTAGGCTGGGAATGAAGTTGGAATGGATGGAGGATGGTGGAGTAAAGACAATAATGGGGCCAATTCCAGCTATAAAGTATGACGAATCTAGGCAACGAAAAATTTGGTTCAACAGCATGGTAGCTGCTTATACAGGATGGAAAGATGATCGAAATGATCCTGTCAAGGCAGTCACTTTTGGGAATGGTAAGCCGTTGCCAGCTGGTATTGTGCATGACTGTCTGAATATTCTTGAAGAGGAAAGTGTTGCGATCCCTTGGCAGAAAGGTGATGTTTTGCTGATAGATAACTGGGCTGTGCTACATGCCCGAAGATCGTTTAATCCTCCTCGCCGTATATTAGCTTCACTTTGCAAGTAAGAAAATGCGCTTCCCTTGTGCGTGATTTCTCATGATCATATGGCCACTGCTTGTACACTGTGGCTGTCATCTGATATGTGCAAATTATGCATGCATGCAATATGTTCGTGGGTGGCAAAAGCGGCATTGATGATGAAGCAGAGAAAGTCACATTTGTTGAGATGGTCAACTCAGTAGACTTAGTCAACCTAATTAGGTAGTTGGATAAATAAGCTGCTTAACTTAAGCATAAGTGGTAGCATGGTAGCATGTTTGTTTCCTATTATTTTGGCTTGCTGTTGCAGTTGTTTTGCTACATTATTTGTCACATTTGTAAGGCTATAAATAGCCAAAAGCATCTGAATAATGGAGGACAGATTTTCAGCAACAAAGAACTCTTCCTTTCTCTCTTTTTCCTTAACTTCTTCGACTTCTTCTTCTTCTTTTCTAAGTTCATTCTTATCATCATCTTGTCTGTCAACGTGGACATTTTAGGCTGACTTGGTGGTGAAGAAATATAGAACATGTGAACGTACAAATAAACTTAGAGCATGTTTTCCAGATGATGTTTTGATTCTGATCAATAAGCCATTGAATTCACATATTTATCAATTGTTGTTGCTGTCTGGTTTCTTATTGGTGCGCAATTGCAAACGGTTTCAGGCCCATTCCACAATGAAGCCTTTAGTTGCCATTACTTGTAAAATCATACAACTGATACTAGGCTTGAAACTCTTAAAAAAGTTTTCATGCACCGTCATTTTAAGTAATCTTCATTTCATGTCTCCGTTAAACGCTCCTTCATCTAATGCGCTGCCCAGAGCCTCCCAACACTTGGCTGCAATGCTGCCCTGATTGGTTTGGTTGGACACTTTTCAAGCATAAATTGCATTTATTCGAGGGATTACATATCGAATAAATAAATTGGATATCCAATGCCAATACAACGATGACAAACGCTTGATTTAAAGCATAAAAGAGTAAGAGACCTGTGTAACTCTCTTGTGGTCATGACATCTAGTTCATTGTTGATTTTTGTTTTTTGGTGTATTTTATGTTTTCTTGTATTTCTCTTGAACTTAGAAATTTTAGTTTATATCTCCCTTCATATTTCTTTACTATTTGATGATCTATATTGCAAAAACAGAGTCCAGTTTAACTGTCTCTTTTGAAGGAAATATGTGTGTGTGTGTACGTGTATGAAATAAAGTTTTTTAGGCTTGTATTAGTGACTTATATTTAGAAGATGATTGTTTTTTAACTTAATGACTTAAAGTAACTTAATTAATTGAGTTAAAAAAATGTGTTTGTTTTTATAACGATAATTTTTACTTAATAAAATAAGCTAATTTTTCTGGCCTTTTCTTGTATAGAGAAATTTGAGTCAGCCAATTAATTTATAATGTCAAAAATATCTCTATTTTGTAATTTATTTTTCATACATATCCCAAAGCCTACCCATACACGTTTATCTACTAATAATCTCATTTTTATTGTTTTCAACCGCCATGGAATCCCTCCTCACTTTTCTTCTCTCATCAAGTTCTTAAATCTCCCATTATCGGTAATCAAAGAATGTATTATTCTTAAACTTTTTATGTAATTAAATAATCTGATTTTTATTAACAAATAAATTTATATATTATAATTTCAAAATCATTACGTATTTACTTGAATATGATTTTACTTATATATGATAAAATATTATGGTAATTATGTTCTTTGAGATATATATTATTTATTTAACATTCAAATTTAATAAAGATAAAAATATAAAAATACATGTATTTTAGTCGTTAAAGTTAGAAAAAAATAATTTGACACTTATTGTCAAAGATTCAAATTAAAAAAAAAAAATTATTCAGATTCAGATATTCAAGTCTATTTATACTTCAAATCAATTTAGTTCTATTCAAATTTTAGATAAAAAAAATTAATGCTACCTTAATCGAGTGGTGAGATGTGTAAGTTCCGACTCGAGTCTATTAAGGGAACTCACTTAAGTGAATTCTCACATATTTTCTAAAATACAATTTGGGTGAAAGTACACATTTTCCCATTTATCTCCAGCTGGTATGATCTCTTAAAAAAATAAAATAAACACTGACTTTTGAACAGAATAAATTAAAAAAGAAAGAGAAAGAAGAACCATTACCCAAGCCAAGAACTAAACTTGGGGCTTGCGTGCATTACAAAAGCAATTGAACCTTTCCTCAGGTACATTATCCCATTTTATATTGGATCAAAATTTTCTCACAAATGAAATTTTGAAATGATGAAGAAACTAAATCGACACAATACAAGGGGGAAAAAATGGACGAATAACCTATAAACACTACTATAAGCACTTTAGAGAAAAATAGTGCTAATATACACACATAACTAAGGAAGATTAATAGGAAAAAGTGGGGTAGAGAAGAAGTAAGGACGTCAAAAGTGGGAAAGAGAACCCATTGCTGCTGTTATCTTCCTTGGACAAGGCCACTAAATACTTGGCTATTCCCGGCAAGAGTTGCCTCCCACTCTACAGACGACAAAAGGATCTGTGACAGGGAAATAACCACTTGCTTCATGTCGGGCCGTAGGATGGGATCCTCATCTACACATTGCTTTGCAAGCATGGCCATCTAGACAAATAAATATTCCAGCAAGAAGAAGTAATGAGGTGAGTTTCTATTTTGTATTAGCGCAATAGAAGTGTCTATTTCTTGACTTCTAAGAGAAAGCTGAGTTCTTTAAAGCCACTAAGTTCGATATGCAAAGCAGGGTTCCCTACAAAACCTTAGGGGGAGCATAGACAAAAATGGACTGTTTCTCTGTTACAATTGCTTTTTCAGTTCATAACACTCAGTCATATTATTCTTTATAGGTTATGCCACTTCTGTGGTCATTTCTCTACATTAAGTCTTGTCTATGATCGCTATAGTACAAGGACATTTTTTACTGTACGGATCCAAGTATTTATGAAGAGTGATGGAATTTATCTACACACTGCATCAGGCAATGGGTATTAGCTGAGGTTTTCCCAGAAAAAATATACCAAGAGAGATCAGGAGAAGGTCAAATTTACCTTGAATAAGCAATCATGGGGATATAAATCCATCATATTAGGATCGATATAATCTTTCAAGCTTGACATGCTCATTGAGTCGGGTGAGTTCCTAAGCGCTGCCAACATCTGTAATGTAACAAAGACAACAGATGTAACAAAGACAAAGGGAATTAGTGAGAAAATAACATATCTATCTATTGCATCATTTCTTAGAATTATGCAGTAGCAGAACATACAAAAGATGCCAGTGAACGTCTTTCTTGATTTTTTGACACCATCCCTTCAGTTCTTATGATAGCCTCCTTCCCTGATATGATCTCAAAAAGAACAACACCAAATGCATACACATCACTTTTGGCAGTAGCCAGGCCATCAGTCAAGTATCTGCAAACACAAGTAACAAAACAGATTAAAAGCTGAAAATTTTGTTAAGGATGCACACTAACCAACAAAAATATCATTACATACTCTGGTGCCAAATAACCAAAGGTACCAACAACTTTGGTTGCTGTAGCTTCTCCATCACTTGTTTTTCCAACAAGTTTTGCCAACCCAAAATCTGAAATCTACAAAGAGGGAATAGTAATAGCATCAGTGAGAATATTTATATACCAACAATTCATAAATGAAAAATATAACAAGATTTAAAATGCAAAAACCTTTGCTCGAAAAGTACTGTCAAGTAAAATGTTGCTTGACTTGATATCACGATGGACATAGTGAGTTTTAGTATGTTCATGGATATATTCCAGACCTCTGGCAGCATCAAGTGCAATCTGCACCCTCATGATCCAAGATAATGAGGTTTGACCTTCAAGCAAGTTAAACATTTCCCACTATAAGTACATGAAACATATTGTGGCAGCAAAGAAGACATGTTGGTAACTAATATTCTTATTGAGAAAACTGTTAAGTAGATGTTGGTAACTAATATTCAACAGAGATGTCTTTAATCCAACTGAGATTCTTGACCACGGGCATTAAACCTCAGGACAAGAACAATAGCATCTCCAGTATTTGAAAAGTTATGACGCCTACCTAAGCTAGAGTAAATATGCTTTTAGCTTATCATAATTGGTATATCGGTATTTTGAAAACTCAATATGATAGTCAGGTAAAATCACAAACAACCCCCCCCCCCCCCCCCCCCCAAAAAAAAAAAAAAAAACAGAGAGAGAGTAATATGTCATAAAAAAAGCTTTAGCAAAATCTTACCCCTGTTCTGAGGGTCATGTAAATGGCTTTTAAGCGAACCCTTTTGGGCATATTCATATATAAGGAAGAGCTCATCCTCTGTAGCAGCATAGCCAATCAATTCTACCTTGACAAGGTTTAAAACCAAGATAGGAGTCAAAGATATGAACAGCTGAAAGCAACATGCATGCTTCACAACTTATAATAATTGGTAATCATTCAAACTGCTAAGAGTATTACCAGGTTAGAATGATGAACTTTGCACAGGATTTTCATCTCTGCCATGAATTCTTTAGTTTTTGTAGCAGTCATCCTTTTGATAGCAACTTCCTAAATGGATGCAAATCCATTCACTTATGTCGACATGATGAATAAGAAAGGTAATTCGAAAATTATGTACACTACTGCAAAGTGCAAACCTGGTTTCGAATGTTGCCATAATACACAGAACCATATGTTCCATGGCCAAGAAGACTTGAATCAGAGAATCCTTCAGTTGCAAAAAGAATTTCATCATATGTGAAAACTACTGGCTTCTCCATGTCAAATACATCAGTCCCAAGAGCTGCAAAGAGAAAACAATATTATCAACTCAAGCACACCAAGCTCAAAATTTTAAAAGTAAAAGATCATTTAGTTGGAGAAGGGACACAAAACACTAAATCTGCAATTGAGAACAGTTGCAACACCCTAAACTTATATTCACTTTAACCACACAATAATATTATTTGGCATCCATTGAAGTTTGTCTTTGTAGATGAACGTACACATAAACAAATAAGTCAGCTGAATTCATTATATGATACTTGGAAATGTATATACATCTAGAAGAAGTAAGGTGATACTTTGGCCGATTGGCAACCAATCCAGAAAGATTCTACCAGCCATTCATACCCAAGAAAAAGGCATTTACCTATTTAAATCTTATACAATTCCCTCTGATAATGTCATTTATATTACATCAAGAATAGAAGCTTCCTCTCAGCATCTACAATTTCAGGATACTGATGAAAAAGAATCACGTAACATGCAATTATTTGCATGTTATGACTCAAAGAAACTTAGGAGCCTTTAGGCAACAACTTCTAGATGATTATATCTTTAAAAATAAAAAATAATTCGAAAATCTAGGAAAACTGCATTGATCAATAGTTTGAACATTACATTACCCTTGGGAATGGTGATGGGAGGGTTGCTAACTTCACCAGTGGTCTGTATATAATCACCAGACTTGCAGCAAATGTACCTACCAGAACCACAACAAAAACTTGGCTTCTGAAGGATATGAAACTTATGAGAACTCCTGCCACCAGGATCCTTAGCACTGTTTCCTCGGGCTTCTTTAAAGCAGCTTGATGACCTCAACCAAATACAAACAGCAATGCTCAATATTATAAGACCAAGCCCAACCACTAAACCTCCTATGATCCATCCATATGACATTCGAGCCTTGCGATTCACTTGATTTCCTGAAAATAAAAATGTAGTTGGTCATTATGATTATGCTAGTTGGGGAAAATTAGAAAAATCAAGGAAGAAAAAGCAGGTATGATGAGATCTCTGTTTTTGTGTCTATTCAACTTGAGTGCAAGTGATTTTCAAAGGCTCAAAGATAAGCAATGCAAACTTGACTACATATATCTCAGTAACATTTTAGCTTAATGATGTTTTATATACCATTAGACCACACTGTTATTGGTCCAAATAAGTTCTAGCTACTCGACATTTAACTTCTATCAAGTCCAGTCAATAACAGCACCATTACTTATCCCAAAAGGGGGAAAAAAGCACCATTAAACTTTAAAAAATAAATAAATAACACAATGAATTTGACGAAACAGTTAAATATTTAATGAAAATTTGTGCTATCCATACCTGCAAAATCCTCAACAGAAGGCGCAGGAGCAGGAGGAGGAAGAGTGTCATTCTCCACAGGATAAGGCTCACCAGGAGCTATAATAAAGCATATTGTTAACTTGATAAATAAAAAAGAAACTGCTAGAAACAGGAAAATCCTTAAAAAATAAGTTTGGGAAAATGATAAATTGAACTAGTACAGCCGACAACAAGAACAATATAAACAAGAATTGAAGAAAAAAAATCACCCTAATCCGAAGAGGAAATCAGTAAAAGAACACCACAAAACCAATTATTTTCTTTTTCTATTTCTTTTCTTTCCCCATTGCTAGCCAATGCAGAGACTGAGATGTGCCAGCTGTTAGTGCTTAATCTTCATTTTCTTAGCATACATTACAACTGATAATTTTTTCATTTTTTCTCAAGAAAGTTCAGTCATTTATATTACAATGGAATGCTTACAAAAGCTGGCGAGCTCAAGTTAACAGAACTTATTCCAAGAGCTTTTGTTTCATCTACGATGCCTGAATTTCCTATTGTTGCCTATAGGATTCTCCAAAGTTGTGGCAAATCAACAATGTGTAACAATGTATTATGCATAGCAAATATACATAATTCCCATCAATAACAACACAAAATATGCCAATCCTCCACATTTGGATACAAAATTCAAACCAATCTCTAAATACAAAATTACTGAACTACCTCAAGCAACCCAAATGACAAATAGAAAAGGAAGGATAAGATTTCTACCAACCTGAATTCAGTGGAATGTAGAACAGATCACCGGCAGTGACATTATTAGGATTCACAATTCCATTCACTTGCTCAATACTATCCATACTAACACCAAACCTGCTAGCCAAGGATTGCACCGTATCCCCGTCTTTCATCACATAACTCATCAAGTAATTCCACAGTCCACTCGAACAACCACAAAACAGCCCCAATGACACAACTGCCCCAGCTCTCGCCATTCTTGTGCTATTATCCAAGATAGCAAGCCCATCATAAGCATTCACAACCACATCATACACATACCCACGACTAGATTTCACTGTAAATGTGGTGTTACTCACATAATTCCTAGTTGTTGACAGACAAGAACAGTTTTTCTTAATAAAGATGTAATTTTTCTCATTCCCTTCCACAGTCACATCTTTTGGTAACACATCAAACATGCTTTGGATCACCGACAGTGTCTGGTTTGGTTGCATTTCATAAGCCAAAAACGTTGTGCATAGCCTGGTTGTATCCGTACAGTTCATGGGCTGTCTGTATGAATTTAAAGATTCAATTCTTGAAACAAAAACAAGAACACATAGCCAAATCAACAAATGTAACCTTCCAAAATCCATTCTTTGATTTTCAGCTATCAGTACTTAGCTGAGACACTAAAGTATAGCTCAACAAGAATGGAGAAAATGATCTTAGAAACTTAAAAAAAAAAAAGATAAATTTTTATTCTCAATAATAGATTTGGAGTTGATATAAAACCAAACAAGTAAGATGGGTATCCTGAAGAAAAAAAATGAGAGAAATGGGATTTTTTTGGTTTTCTTGGAGGAAGTTAAAATGATTAAGGGGGTTTGAAGGACAATAGAAAAAAGGAATGAAGGGGGGAGTGTGAAGAAAGAAACAGCATGTTTTTTGCCAAATTTATGTTTTGTTTTGTTTGGTTTGGTTTGGTTTGGTTTGGTTTGGTTTTTGCAGAGTAAGCTGGTAACTGCTTACAGCCTTGCGCTGTAAAAAGAGAAAGCGACTTTCGGACAAGAAGTCTGCAAAAAGAGAGATGAGAATTAGATGAGTTACAATTACAAACAGAGAAGTTACAGAACCACCCACCTGCAGATTTTTGGGTACATTTTTTTATTGTACCAAACTGGCCCTTTTTTATTTAAAAATGGTGGAAAATTCACAAATCTCAAAAAATTTATTATTATTGATGTTGTTTTTTCTTTAGAGGTTTTATTTTGGACTTCTGTTCTATGAACATTATTAGAATGTACTGCAGTCAGCATTGATTTTTGTTTTTATTTTTTTTTGGTAAAAGAGATGAAAAAATAAATTTGACACTTTATGACTACCATCTAACTAGTTAATACATTTTTTTTCTTTTATTATGGAACTCTGGATCTCACTTTTAACAAAAATTACTTATAATAAATACATTATAATCTGAAACAATACCATAATGATTACATACATTATAATTTGGAACAATACATAATAATTAGACACTAATAATATATTAATAGTTTATTATTGAAACACTTTTTCTTTTAACGAAAAGCTTATGTTTAGGAACTCTCTTTAATGAGTATAGTACGTAAGTCAAGTCAATGATGAATAAATCATACATATACTAAATAAATAGCTCATAAGATTAACTTTAATATCGTAATGAATACATCACAAAAAAGATAAGATAAAATTACAAAGAAATGGGATAAGATTTTTTATATGCATGTATAAAAGAGATTAAAGGGAAAAAAAGTACAATGAAGTTGTTTAAAAAATTATAAAAAAATAGAGTATTCACAATATTTTTCGTGTTAAATAATAAATAAAAAGTGATATCTTAACGTAATAAAAAAGATTAATTTTAATACTAGGATTTATCTCACACCATGTGACCCATCTAAAAAATAAGTATTATATTTATATAGGCACGTCTTATATTCTCTAAAATAAGAAGAACAGTAAACTTTTTGGGCAAAAAAAAAAAAAAGAGAATGGGACTATGGGAGGAAATTATTTTTGTTTCTTAGAAAAGGAAAAAGAAAAAAAAGGAAATGAATTTCCAAAAAGAGTAAGGGTAAAATTGGAAAATGAATTCACGAGATAATAGTAATGAAGGCTAGATATGGGGAAAAGGATGGCACAAGTTGCGAAGAGCTGGAAATTGATATTGACACTTCTGGTGGGTCCCAACGTCTCCAGCCAATATCTCCAATTAATCGCCGTGTAAATTTCATAGCTCGCATGTCAAACGGTAGATTGACTCAATTCTCGTCTGACTTTTTGTCTTTTCAAATTAACAACCCCTTTGTTACCGACACTGAGAAAGCGATCTGCTACTTCTGCATCCACGAGATTGGAAACTGCCAAGTTGAATCGGAGCCGTTTGATTTTAGATTGTTTCAATGCATGATTGATCTGATGATTAAGGCCATGAGATTGACGGTTCCCGTGTGTGTAAATAACTAGGGTGGCAACTTGTGTCTTAATTTATTAACTCAAACAAACGCAATATGATATTAACTAGCGAAAACGTTTCGTTGAGCTGGAGCCATTCGATTGGAGATCATGGCGAATACAGTGGTGCAAGAAGCAGGGAATAGCAGCCCGAAAGCTTCCGGGTTTTTTTAGAGTGGGGGGTAATTAGTCGGATCGGGGACGGGGGATTTGACCGGGTAGGGCCACACGTGGACAGGAGACAACTGTAAGAAAATAATAGCCTAATTGAAACGGAGAACAAAAGCCGAAAGATACCAAACAAGCCCCCACATCGAGACCGATATCATTAAAAACTTCGTCTTAAAATATTGTACAACCTACAAAACTATTCCCCATAGATTTTTTTTTTTAAAAAAAAACATACAAAATTATTCCCTAAAAAATTAATCTAGTAATCATTTTTCTCATTTAATTTTTATAATAACGAAAACTTGATAATTTAGACTTATCATTTTTTTTCAGTATTACACTTTAATGTATGAAAAAAAAAATTATAGTCTACCCATACTCCAATGGTACATTTACTTCTTAGCTTGGAAAATTAGAATCTGAGATTAAATCATAGACAACATTTACTTTACAAATAAGGGTAAGAATTGAAATCGAAATCAGAAAGATAGAACCCATCTCAATTTGAGAATGGAGAATGAGAGACTAATTTATATGGAGTGGGAATCAGTCTCACATTATCAGGAGTACCAATTTTACCACCATAATAATTTATATATTTAAAAAATATCCTCCTTAAAATTAAAAAATATTAAAAGAACCAACAAGCAAAGTCTCATCGTCTCCATCGAACCCTCACAAACAGGCCACTGCAGCCAAAACATTTATGGCCTTCATCGTAACATTGGGATTAGGCACATCGTCAATGGTCACCGCATCATAACACTGGAATCACATCATCGCTAGTCATCATCTAATTCTAGCCCATTTCGATTTTCTTTTAGTAAATGCATTGTTAATTATATTTTAAAATTTTTATATGGACATGTCAACAGCCTAGTATTGTGATTGCATTATAAATTTTTGAGTTTACAACAAGCTGAGTCTATATTATTATATGTGGCTTCCTAAACTAAAATGTATGTGAAAATAATAGTCAAAATGATCTGATTTTCTGTCTAAAATAACATGAAATTTCGAGGGGAAGAAAAAGTATTGGGTTGAACAAAAAATTCTTAACCCTTTTTTCTTTTTTATAAAGAACGTGAATTTAAAAAAGTTCTAAATGGATCTCGGAGTTGACATTATTTTAAACTACATAATGTAGTTTATTTTTGACTAACCGATACTGGGTAATGTCAACATCGTATTAATTTATTAAACATATCTACAATTGAACACAACACGGTTGACAAACTTGGTTTCCTTATTTTCACAACCCGAAGTTAATTTCTTGCCTTTGAAAACCACTTTTTCGGGATCCTTAAAAAAAGAAAAAAAAAATAGATGATAGATGATGAAGTGACAGTAAACAAAAAGTTCAAAGAAACAATCATTGTGTTGAATTTTAAATCTCAAGCATTGTTCATCACGAAAGAAAAAATAAATAAAATTAAAATAAAATCTTAATCAATGAGTTTCTGGTTAACTGATAAAATGTCTCACTCCTCCAATGCCCTGAAATATAATTGCCCCTAATTGTGCTGAATTGTTGATTGTTGCATAAACAATCCTTTTAAAACAAAAAAGAAGAAGAAGAGAAAGAAAATGGAATTTTTATTATATCTTCACCTGCTAACTTGCAATAAATTATTATTATTTTTATGATTTTTCGAAAGAGGTATTGTTGCTAAGCATAGCTTATGGGGCCTATATATGCAAGCAATGGTACAATGAGAATGAGACGTGTAGGCATGAATTTAATTAATTGGGGTTTGCCTGCCAAAATGGGAACCTAATCAAAGACTCATTTTCGAAACTAAAAACAAAAAAGCATTAGGAAAGTGGACCCAATTGTCCACATCATCTGCATGTGGGATTGTGGCTGGAAAAATTATCGACCGTGCATGTGACATTAGATAATGTTAAAACTTTCCCACACAGGTCATATTCTAATGCCACTGTTTATGTTTAGTAAACCTTAGTTGTCATATGATAAGAAACCTTTATAATTAATTAATTAATTAAACAAATCAGTATTTGGTTAAATGTCACTTTAATATACGTAACACAACGCACGCACGTTCTAGAATTCACGACATTGAGGATTTTCAGAGAGAATTGATCGTATATGATGCAGTTATCACTTTGAAATTATTTTTTTCTCCCTGTGTCATCAACCTAATTGTTACTTAAAATTCTTTAACGATGTTGTTCACTTTATTTAAGTTTTGTTTGATATACCCCTTCACATATAGCTTTTTTGCTATTAAAGATTTATAAATAGAGTTTTTACCCTAAAAAGAATTAGTTATTTTAGTTGTAGATGAGAGTTTTTATTAAAAAGTTACAAAATACTTTAATATGCAAGTTTTTATAAAGTTACGTTGCGAAATGAATGAAATAAATAAATGATTTTAGATATTTTAACATTTTAAAAAATAATTTTTTACTCGCAAAATTTTAAATTTGATTTTTGTTTAAAATTTAAAAAATTAAAGAACAAAAAACTTTATATAATTATTAAAAAATCATATCAAAAAAACGTTTAGTGCCTTTTTGTACAAGTAATGTGAAGCAAATTAATCATATCGTGTGGATCTAGTAACAAAATATGCAATGAAGTGCACTTTCGTGGGGTCACAATACATCAATTTTAGGCCCCCACAAACTTTGGATCTTGTTCTAGCTAGTGCTTACAATCGGATTAAGGCTGTTCAATTATCAACTGTAATAAATTCAGTGTTTAGTTTATTTGTTTCTCTAGATAAAAATTGACTTTTATTTTTAATGATGGCACATGCTTAAGACTTCATTGTTGTCAGTA
>QWBT01001129.1:0-28909 GCA_004802465.1 Citrus hindsii | reverse complement strand
CTGCACTTTCCCACTTTAAATCTTTTATGGATCTCCACACTTGTTGCAAAGCAGCTCTCATCCTTCTATACGACTCCTTTGTTTAGCATGATTTTACCCTAAACAATTAGCCGCAATTTTTGACCTTCCTCATTCATGCTCCCAAAAAATTCAATCTTATCATTCTCTACTTCTTGTAGAGTTATACACTGCACTTTCGAATAAGTTCTTCTGTGTCCATTCCGAACGGCTAAGAAAATCTAAGAAGATTTTTAAACCAACTGCCAACAACTCTCTGTAATGAAAACCAACGAAAACTACCTCACCATCTCGCAAGTCCTACTCTGTATTTTACTCTATGTTAAAATAAAAAAGGGACCACTCACAAGTGAGTGAAAGATAGAGTCATCACGACTCCTTTACGTTCCATTCTCAATGCTTCTTTCAGAGAGAAAGAGGGCACTGTAGAAAGAAAACACTTTTTTGTACGTTTTGATTTGAATATAAAGATGATTTTAAAGAATAAAAATTTAATTTTTTTTAATTATATTCTAGTATCCATAACTGTAATTTAATTTAAAAATATTTTAATGATAAAAAATTATTTTTAAGATAAATTTATTGAATAAATTAGTGGGTTCAAATAACCCTCCTAGCCGAATCACAAGTTAAAAATAAAAAAAAATATTTACAGTTCCTGCCATTTTGTTCTACTAATAGGTGTTTGTTTGTTCGTCCATCACACCAGGCACAAAATTTCTATTTTACCCCTTAATTTCAAGAACACCAGCCAAACCATACCCGCAAGGGTCTGAGTAAAAGCCAATTTACAAATTATGTGAATTGCCAAAAATTACGGACACGAATGCTAGTATTCAAAAAATACAATCAATTTCCAGACCGATATGGGTCCAAAAAAAAAAAATCAACAATTAGATTTCGTAAAATGAGGTGTGGGGAGGATGATTGTTGAGAAAAATCAACGGTAGGGATTGAAGCACAACTGCCCATCCGCCCAAAATATGATATAGAAGGGAACTCTTTCGGATACAATGCGCATTTATCGCGCAAACGCCGATACAACACAAATCCCTGCTTTGCCTTTAAACTAAATAATGCCCAGAAATTACAGACACTGAAAGTGATTTATATATTAGAGAGGGCTACAACTACAGAATTCACGGCTGCTGACTTACGTGCAAGACCTCTCTATTTATAGGAGAATGGGGGAGATTTAGGGTTTCTTTTTCCCAAAATTACGTAAACGCCCTTAACAAAATTGGGCTCCGGCATGGATTGACCCGGCCTTTTAATGGCTAAACCATTTGTTTGCGTTCGGTGACTTTAATTTTACGTTCCGAGTCGGTGATAAACTTCCCCATACGCGCTGTCTATATGAATAATCCTTGTGTTTGCTTTTTTCTTTTTATTAATGATTTTCTAAGAATGGTAATATTTTTTTTTTAATGAAAACTATTGCTCATGATATTTATAAATATTGAGACTCGTTTACATCAATTCTGATATGGCACCGCTCAGATTTTTAACACTCTCAAATATTCGAAGAACGTCAACTCCTATCCTGGGAGAAAAACTGCCTTCACTCAAGTTTTGAGACTCCAAGGAAAGAAATTTAAATTAAACCCCTGCAATGCGTCTGCGGAGATTTGAACCGTTTTTTTCACATTTGTGAGAGAGTGGCTCTAGCCACTTGGGCTAAGCCCAAGTGGTTAGAATGGTAATAATCTCAAAAGGCCTTTTGCGTATTTTCATTGTCCTTTTGAATGAATTAAGAGATGAAATCTTGCTCATAGTCACTCAAAAAATAATTGTCACCATATCATATTTTCAGAGTATCAACAGTATCCAAAGATTCAAATTCTTCAAAACTGCAATACACATAAATTAAGGAAACATGAAGGAATTGGGGATGAAAAAAAAAAGATAAAAAAGGAACCCTAAAGAACCAAAAGAGGCGGGAAAAAAAAAATCACTCTTGCCCTCACACAGTTATTTTTGCAGCAAACAAATTTATACTGCCAGTTCAAGACCAAATATGGAAGAAGAGGCAAAGCCCGAAAACCAGAAAGCAATATATCGAAACCATTTGAAGTTGACATGGGATCTACAGGCCCTGATCAATGAGATAATCCCCCAGCCTCTCAACGATCATGTTGCACTGTCCTGGAGTCAATGGTTCATCGTATATACCAAAAATCAGGGCTTGGCCGGTTTCTTGACGGTGACACCACCAGAACCCTGTAAAATAAATGACAGACTATTGATGAATAAAATCAATACAATCTTCATTTTTCTAAAGCTCAATGGACACACATCTTTATTTTTATTTTTTAAAATGAATAACCCCGACTGCAAGGAGCATTCTAATTGATAATAGAGCTTCCAGAAGATAACATTGCAACTTTTTCCATATTGATTGACAGAACTTCCTTCACGAGAAATCCAGTTTGAATGAGTCTTAGGATTCAATTTTCACCAACAGATGGGCCATATACCACATAAAGCAGCTGACGGACACAGAATGGAGTCCATATTTCATTCATCCAAGGGCAAAAGAAAGGAATTAGAGCACTGTTAGGTGTCGTGTCTAAGTGTACCCACCAACAGAAATGATTTTTCATATTACGAAAAAGATTATAAAAGGTAAAAGGAGAAGCAATCTGGCATCCATTTGCTTGTGTTCCACAGCGATAAGTAACTATCACCAATAAAGAATGTGCAAAATCAGACCTAACTCAATTAAGCACTCCTTGAGGGACCCATCAATCAGACCCATGAAGCTGTATTAATCTTCTTTTGAGAAGATGCCTCATTCAAAAGTCTGTATCCATAAATATACAGGCTTACAGATGAGAAGTTGAAGTCCTTGACAGCACGAAAGATAGAGATTCCCTGGATAACAACTTTACATTCAAAAGTTCGAAGAACCTTGGGGGCCATTGATCATGATAATGATAATGATGCTCACGCCAAACCTCATTAGGAAAGTCTTATCATAAGCGTGAAAAGAACTTGCACATTTTAACTGTTATCGCATAATGTAATAGAATCAATGCAAAAAGTAATATTATGAGAGAAATAAATCACCTTCTTTCCACGAATCACAGCTCCAGGCTCACCCTGGATTACCATGTACTTGGTGCCTCCAAGGTGCAAACCAGTTGGGGCAAGAGAACCGGGCTCTTCAAAATCTTTCATGATTGCAGCAATCTCTTCAGGCTTGAACTGCAGTAAAAGCAAATAACAAACATTTAAAATAAACACAAAATCTCACCACCTAATCTACAGCAACAGAAAGGAATGAAAAATTATATCTTAAACCAAAGATGAAGTCCAGCAAGAAAATTAGGGTCCATTCTGTATCATTTTTTCAAAACTGTTTTAAACATCCATTGCATAAATGCAAATAAGAAATTAAAAATTTGTATTTTGATGATTTGAGAAAGTTCCCTGGATAGCATTTTTCCAACAAAAATTTTCTGAGAACAGAACAATAAAATTGCATATAGAAAACACAAAAAAAAAAAAAAATCTCCAAAATCATTTAATTTATCTTTGGAATTGAGGAGATGTGGCTTTTAAGCCACAGCTGTGGTGGAATTGGAATCATTAGAGACTGGGTGCTCATAAACACTTTAGCTGTTGTGTTTGCAAAATTAATCAGAAACTCAACATTAACAAACATGCCCTTGACAGTCTTAACATTAGCAACACATTTTTTTTTATCTATTTTTTATTTGAAAATTCTATAATTTTCTCAAGATTAATAGTGAATTATGAAATGGTCATTGTAAAGCCACAAGCAAATACAACCTATATCATCATATACAAGTTTTGATTTTTATACTTACAGTTTCATAATTTATTCTGGTTTTCAGTAAAATTCTTAATTTTTACAATCTAAAAACGTAAATCTAACATTTTCATTTTTACTTTTGATTCAAATCATGGCAACAAACTAATCTGAATGCTAATAATTATCAATTAAGCCAAAAAAAAAAATTGGAACAATCAGATCCGTGCAATTAGAAAATGGAACGTAACAATAAATTAACAACAGATCGGTAAATAAAATCGAAGAGATAAACAAGAGAGATTTGGTATAACCTGAGGGAAATTGGAGCTCTGGGCCCAAACGCTGCCGTCGTGACCGACGATCGCAGCTGAGGTGAGATGATGGCCGTCGATATCGCACATCAGGTGATCATCAACGTACGTTTGCCACGACATTTTCAACAATCTAAATTCTCACGGCAGATTCAATTGTTTGTTTAATTCCTATGTTAATTCCTTCTCTCGTTATCGTTGTTTGCTCGACGTGGTTTGAAGAAGAGTGCTATATATAGAAATTTCGATCACGGCTTGTTCTGCGGGGCCCGGTGAAGATTATTAGTGATGATGGAGGCGTGGATGTGTGATGTTAATCTCAGCCGTACGTTGTAACATGATTGAATAAGTGACGTTCACGTTCGGCCTTCGTTTAAGGGAAAGGAAACAGAACACGTGGTGTGGGAATTTTGCTTCAATTTAGTCATTTTGAGAAATTATTCCCCACTTTGATCCTAACATGCCAAATGAATTACCAATAGGCCTTTGGTCCAATGGGAGAAGCCTTGCACTTACAATGTTGAGTGCAAGGGTTCGAGCCTCCACAAGAGCATTATGGAGGTTAGTTTCAGTTCTTCCTCAATTATCAATTAATTGAGTGGAGACAGTCTCTCCCTTACAAAATGTGAGTGGAGCAGGCACCCCTCAAATATTAGAGAGGGTTTAAAATATCTGGGCATATACTTCAGTGTGTCAATATATAGTGGTGGTTCCAACTATATAATATGATTGTAAATATTAATTGTAATGTCTGATGTAATATCAATAATATCTGTATATAACAGACTTCAAAAAAAAAAAAAAAAAAAACATGCCAAATGAATTGGGTCACCCCCAGGCAGTTATTGACTCAAGTGTTGATAATTTGGGCCCGAGCCCATATTGCCCACAAGCTCGACGGGTAACAATAATATTATACTATTTGACATTAACAAATGAAAGAGAAAAAAAAAAAAAAATCGCCTAAGCAAATATCAAATGCATTAACAAAGACGAAATACAAACTAACTTCCTTCCACAGCCAGAAGACACAAGCTGTTAATATGTAAAGCCAACATTACAATTTGCTTGACTGTAACTATTATAGAATGACTGGTACATGATCTTTTTAGTCGAAGCATAAAATTTTGACAAACATTGCTTGTAGTTAAAATTTGCAAAGCAGCCGTTAGCCAAATCAACTCGTTACTCCAAATTGGAAAACGAGAGAATATTTCAATCTGCAGAAGTAGAACTTGTTCCAAGCAACAAGAGCAAGACATAGTGTAACTGTTTGCCGCAACTAGTATGTAGCTTCATCTGCAAACATCCAGAAAACTCATTACTATTCAGGGATGCAAGAAAGTAGATAAATGCAACATCAAAATGGCATTGCAAAGAAAGTGCGTACCATCATTGCCATCATCCATGTTAAAATCGTCTTCGTCATCATCAAAATCAATGTTCTGCAATAATGTATAAAGCATCAGTAACTATTTCTTTATATCAATCTTTTCCTGTTTTATTTAATAGTTGTTTTATAAGAAAAACTTCACACACGCATTCAGAAAGTCATGTATGGTCAAAGGGCAGATACACGGGCCTACAGAAAGCACCTTGTTCAAGCAAAATTCAAAAAAAGGAATACTGGCCACCATAAATGACAGCCACTAACAGATTTATCATCAAATAAAATCAAATAAATGACAACAAGCAAGAAGAGTGAAAATAAGTTGCTTTTATCACAAAACAAGCTTCAATAGATTTGAAATGTATCTGTTTTTGTACAAATTTATTCTATGCTCTCGGATAAGAAATCCCAGAGCCAGTTGGGACAGATGCCTGGCACATGATATCTTGACCAACAAGTGAGATGCTCTCCATAGAATAACCATCCAACAATGTACCATTCTTCTCAAAAGCAAAAAAGACGTAAAATTATTTGTCAAAGACACTAAGACCCTTTCTGGCCAAAAATGCACCTCAACAATACAGCAAATGCAAACTTCATTCTTCACGCTGTTACTATTAAATAAAGGAGAGAAAGGGAAGGAAAGGAAAGGAAAGGAGAAAGGAGAAAGGAGAAAGATGCATCCGGAAAATCAGCAGGCTTGTCTACAACCTGATTTGCCCCCATCACGTGGCTTTCTCGTCCAAATTTAACATAGTGGTATTTGGACACATTTATGGCAGTAACAATATAGAATGACGCTAAGGTGAGAATCCCTATAAATAAATAACAGTATGGCATTTGAGTGAAACCTGATTGTAATCTCCATCATCACTAAATTCTTCTTCAGCTTCTCCAGCCGCCTCACCATCCTCTTCATCTTCATCTTCGCCTTCTTTCTTTTCCTTTTCATCTTTATCCTCTTGGCCCTTTAGATAAAGAAAGAATCACCAATATGGTGTTAGAATAAAGACCAAATAGCCTATCACAGAAAAACTGAGGATACCAAACAAGGAAATATAAATTTTTCCAGAAGGTGTTTTTCTGAAAAGTGTTGCAGCAGAAACATAAGACCTCATCACATCAGCAAAATAGTTACCACATTAAACAAGCAGAAAAGTTATCAATGCTATAAATTTACCTGAAACTTCTGTTCAAGCTTTTCGAAGAGATCCAACTTCCTCATCCCTATCATTTAAACAATCGAATTGGTTAACTGAACCTTTGAAAGCAAAATATTGTAAGAGAGAGTTGATAACAAACAAAGCATAAATAGTTTTAATTCAGAGGTTCATTTAGGATATATTTGGGATTGAGGTGCTAAGGCTTTTAACCAGCCGCTGTTGTAGATATCAACTATAGTTGAGAAAGAAAAGTGATTAAAGCTTGTATTTAAGAAAACCTGCATCTGCATTCCATCGCACTCTTTTTGGATTTCGCTGTTCCCTTGAATCTGAAAGTTTATTTCACCATCAGATGAGTCTGAAGCCTTAATTATGACATGTATTCTCACAAACACATAAACACCACTACCAAATTTCAATGAGTTGTCTAGTTTGTTTACCTTTAACCAGTTCTGCAGGAAAGTTGCTAGAATGGAGTTGTAGAAATTGGTTAATAGATCCACGATTTGATGAAACTTTCGGCTTATTCCAGTCAGAATATCTTTCAATGTCCACGCTTTGGCTATCTGACACCAAATTCATGAAGAAGCCAAAACTGCCACAGCTGAAATAACTATTGAATACAACAAACAAGATATCCTAAAAACAACCGCTGATTCACATTCTGGCATATTAATATCATTGCAAGTTAAAATGAGCCTAATTCATGAACCATGCTTTAAATATTTAATTTCCACCTATCCTTCTCTTTCTGCCTCTTGCTAGTTTCCACTAACAACCTAATACATAATACATAAAACATTAAAGTAGTTGAAGCAGTTGATGCTCACTCTTTTCAACATTCTCTTCGAGAAAGTACGGAGAGGACTTCCAATAATTTAGTAACCTTGAATTCCAGAGAATTAAGTTCCTTTCAATCGGCACATTTTTGTGGTCAGGCAATTCAATCTCCTACATTAAAAAAATAAAAGCTTTCAGATAAGTTTTTTTTCAAATGAAAGTAAAAGAGCCTAGTTTTAGCTTTAGCATTTAAACACTAAGAAACTGATGCATTCAATTTTTTTTCCCTAAATAAACAAATTTTGGCCTCATTTAAAAAGTCTAAAACTCTAAACAGCTAAGGATGCTAAAGGAACAAGAAATAAAGAAAATTTATTACTTACAGGGAAAAGTTCAAAAGGTTCTTGTTTGGCGAAGCCAAAGCCACCGCCGCCTCCATAGCCACCTCGTCCACGTCCACGCCCTCTATACGCCATTTATCTACAAAAACATAAACAATAAAAGACAAATAAAATTACGGAAGAAGCAATAAATTAATTGATTAACAATTTTTTTTTTAAATGAATATGAAGAAGGGTTTAGAGGTTTAACTGAGCAGAACAGAAAGAGGAAAGAACGAGAACGATTCAGTGCTCAGCAGTTGTAGTGAACTAGTGATGGATGTAATCATGTTAAGGTTGATGTAGTAATAACATTTGGGTCCCTAAGGGCTTGTAAAACTACAACAATAGATACAGTGTTCTCATCGTTTTCCAGGGGTCCCTGGCGGAGTGACAGGTCATCTAAAGTCTAAACATGAAATCGATGACATGTCATCTTCTTCAAAATATTAACACGACGTATGGGAGAGAAATTTTGAAAAACAAACCGTCTTTTAAATTTAGGGTTGGCAAAATGCGGGCTTGGACTGGGCTTTTTAAGTCCAGGTCCAAGCCCATGGAAACAAATCCTAGCCCTCTAAAAGTCCATCCGGGCCTGGGCTTCCATTATTTTTTTTTCTAAATAAATTTTTAATAAAGCTAAATTAAAAGAATTTAATTTCAAGATAAGCAACTTGTTTTTGAAATGGCTTAAAATTATTAAAACGGTGAATAAAACACTCGGCCAAAATCAAAAGAATGGAATAAGGGCATATGCATTAGGAAGAAAATTAATCAAAAACATTTGGAAATAAATAATGAACCGAAGCACCAATTGCACCATCATGAATGATTTCATATCTATAACATAGAAGTTTTTCGAATGCCGTTGATAGTAGAGGGTTTGAACTTTAAAATCCTAATATCATATAAAGATAATAATTAATCATAGAATAAAAATCTTAAAATTTTAAAATTTCTCAGAATTTCAGAATAACCTCAACAATTAAAAAAAAATCATAGATTACTTGAGGTGGAGTTGGTAATGGTTTGATGCTGGTTTGGGTCAATGGGTTCAAGTGGCTCAGCTGGGTTCGATGCTGCTGTGTCGCGTGAGTTCGAGTGGCTGCTGCTGGCTTCGCTGCTGCCGCATCACACGAGTTCCAGTGGCTGGTGCGCTGGCAGCCGCTGCTACATCGCGTGGGTGCAGGTGCAGGCTGCTGGTGCTGCGTTTGCTTCGCTGCTGCTGCTTGTTGCGTTCCACGGCTGCAGCCCGTTGTTTCGCGTAGCTGCTGGTTTAGCTCGCTGGTGGTGTAGATGAATGGGTTCAATTTTCAATTGGCGATGAATGGGTTCAATTGGTTTAGCTCGCTGGTGATGCAGATGAATGGGTTCATCTTTCAATTTCAAGCGGTGATGGCTGCTTGGGTTCCACCATTGGGTGTCGGCTGGTGTTTTTAAATTTTAGGGATTGTTGTATGACTTCTGAAAGACTGAAATTTGACATTTTCTTTTCTTTTGTTTTTTTGTTTTTTTAATTTTTAATTTGATATTAATTAATTAATTAATTTTTTTTACCCACCCTATGTATATATATTTTTGATATGATTTACCCACCCTATTTAAACAGCAAGACATTTGGCATTTGGAGTCGCAGACGACAAACCGTGTAGGGGTTTATAGGACAACTGACCAGCGTACAATGTTAACACTGGTAAATTCAGTACCCATGACAATGGATTACTCAGTTCTGTTACATCGCATGCTTAATGTCTAAGAGTAAAGACCTTGCCTGGACGATGGAGTTATTTGTAATCGTCCATTGCCATTAATTTTTGAGCCTCCATTCTGTTACATCGAACCATGACAATTTCCAACCTTAAAATCATGCAGATGTATGTTCTTATACACTCAATTAGGTGCGGGCAAAATTGCGTTCAGATAAATGCAATCGACTTTCGGATTAATCGGGTTTGGAAAAAACATCATCGGAACTCGACACGAACTTATAATTCACTAGCAGTTAAGGTCAAAAATTAAAGTTAGGACGCTGATCATAATTTGTCCAGGATGCATAAAATATCATCCGATTGAATTGAATAAGTAATTCAATCCGATCCAAACCTGAGTTTATTTACATCGGATCGAATTAAGTTGGGTCAAATTATTTGCCAGACCAAGGAAACTTACAAAAAAGGATACAAATATAATTACTTAGAGAGTGCCAAGGTAGTTTTGTGGGGGTTCTGAGCTAAGACAGACCTATACACAAAGAAAATAGTAATTAGAGGTGACAATTGATGGTGGCCGACAACGACACTCCAACGGTTACAATAGGTGAAGGTTGGAGAAGTTGATGGGTTTAAAAAACAAAATTAAATTGTGACAATAAGAGAAGAACAAACATATATCAAACCATTTTATCAATGGAAAATAAAAGTGAATAAAAATAGAAAAAAAGTAAGATATTTTGTTTGTGATGATGGATATTTTATCGGGTATAAAGAAGAAATAAGGTAATTAAAGAAATAAGGATAATATAGGAAGTTGAAAGAGTGTTTCAAGTAAAAACTAAAATTTTAAAATTATTAATTGAGTGCATAGAGTAAATAAGTATTCATAGTAGATTTTAAAATGTAAATGCCCCTCGCAAAGTCTCACCCCATTCCGAGTCCGGCGAACAAACTTCGCCCGCGTCCCCCACCAAGGCTATAGCCCACTCGTTTTTTGGCCATTTTCCGCTGGGGGCTTTTGGCACCCCGACCTTCGTGCGCTTATTTTTGGGCACGGCTGTGCCCGGGATTCCCCGCGGGCACACCGAGGCCCCTCGCAATGTCTCGTCCCATTCCGAGTCGGGCGGACGAACTTCGCCCGCGCCCCCCACCTAGGAAATAACCCACCCTTTTTTTGGCCATTTTCTGTCGGGGGCTTTTGGCAACCCGACCTTCGGGCGCTTATTGTTGTATGCGGCTGTGCCCAAGACTCCCCGCAGGCACACTGAGGGCCCTCGCAAAGTCTCGCCCCATTCCGAGTCCGGCGGACGAACTTTGCCTGCGCCCCCCACCAAGGCTATAGCCCACCTGTTTTTTGGCCATTTTCCGCTAGGGGCTTTTGGCAACCCGACCGTCTGTCGCTTATTTTTGGGCGCGGCTGTGCCCGGGACTCCCCGCGGGCATATCGTGGCCCTTCGCAATGGCTCGCTCCATTCCGAGTCCGGCGGAAGAACTTCGCCTGCGCCCCCCACCAAGGCTATAGCCCACCCATTTTTTGGCCATTTTCCGCTGGGGGCTTTTGGCGTCCCGACAGTCGGGCACTTATTTTTGGGCACGGCTGTGCCCGGGATTCCCCGCGGGAACACCCAGGCCCCTCGTAATGTCTCGTCCCATTCCGAGTCGGGCGGACGAACTTCGCCCGCGCCTCGTACCTAGGCAATAGCCCACCCTTTTTTTGGCCATTTTCCGCTGGGGGCTTTTGACACCCCGACGTTCGGGCACTTATTGTTGTACGCGGCTGTGCCCGAGACTCCCCGCGGGTACACCGAGGCCTCTCGCAAAGTCTCGCCCCATTCCGAGTCCGGCGGACGAACTTCGCCCGCGCCCCCCACCAAGGCTATAGCCCACCCGTATTTTGCCATTTTCCGCTGGGGACTTTTGGTGCCCCGACCTTCGGGCTCTTATTTTTGGGCGCGGCTGTGCCCGGGATTCCCCGCGGGCACACCGAGGCACCTCGCAAAGTCTCGCCCTATTCCGAGTCCGGCGGACGAACTTCGCCCTTGCCCCCCACCAAGGCTATAGCCCACCCGTTTTTTGGCCATTTTCCGCTGGGGGCTTTTGGCACCCCGGCCGTCGGTCGCTTATTTTTGGGCGCGGCTGTGCCCCGGACTCCCCGCAGGCATACCGTGGCCCCTCGCAATGGCTCGTCCCATTCCAAGTCCGGCGGACAAACTTCGCCTGCGCCCCCCACCAAGGCTATAGCCCACCCGTTTTTTGGCCATTTTCCGCTTGGGGGTTTTGGCACCCCGACCTTCGGGTGCTTATTTTTGGGCGCGGCTGTGCCCGGGACTCTCCGCGGGCACATCGAGGCCCCTCGCAAAGTCTCGCCCCATTCCACGTCCGGCGGACGAACTTCTCCAGTGCCCCCGACCAAGGCTATAGCCCACCCGTTTTTTGGCCATTTTCCGCTAGGGGCTTTTGGCACCCCGACCGTCGGTCTCTTATTTTTGGACGCGGCTGTGGCCGAGACTCCCCGCGGGCACACCGAGGCCCCTCGCAAAGTCTCGCCTCATTCCGAGTCCGGCGGACGAACTTCGCCCACGCCCCCCACCAAGGCTATAGCCCACCCGTTTTTTGGCCATTTTCCGCAGGGGGGTTTTGGCACCCCGACCTTCGGGCGCTTGTTTTTGTTTGAGGCTGTGCCTGGGCCTCCCCGCGGGCACACCAAGGCGCCTCGCAAAGTCTCATCCCATTTCGAGTCCGGCGGACGAACTTCTCCCGCGCCCCCCACCAAGGCTATAGCCCAACCGTTTTTTGGCCATTTCCACTGGGGGCTTTTGGCATCCCGACCGTCGGTCGCTTATTTTTGGGCGCGGCTGTGCCCGAGACTCCCCGCGGGCACGCCAAGGCCCCTCAAAAAGTCTCGCCCCATTCCGAGTCCGGCGGACGAACTTCGCCCGCTCCCCCCACCAAGGCTATAGCCCACCCGTTGTTTGGCCATTTTCCGCTGGGGGCTTTTGGCACCCCGACCATCGGTCGCTTATTTTTGGGTGCGACTGTGCCCAGAACTTCCCGCGGGCTCACCGAGGCCCTTTGCAAAGTGTCGCCCAATTCCAAGTCCGGCTGACAAACTTCACCTGCGCCGCCCACCAAGGCTATAGCCCACCCGTTTTTTTGGCCATTTTCCGCTGGGGACTTTTGGCACCCCGACCTTTGGGCTCTTATTTTTGGGCCCGGCTGTGCCCAGGACTCCCCGCGGGCACACCGAGGCCCCTCGCAAAGTCTCGCTCTATTCCGAGTCCGGCGGACGAACTTTGCCTGCCCCCCCCACCAAGACTATAGCCCACCCGTTTTTTGGCCATTTTCCGCTGGTGGCTTTTGGCACCCCGACCTTCGGGCGCTTATTTTTGGGCGCGGCAGTGGCCGGGACGCCCCACGGGCACACTGAGGCCCCTCACAAAGTCTCACCCTTTCCGAGTCCGGCGGACGAACTTCGCCCGCGCCCCCCACCAAGGCTATAGCCTACCCGTTTTTTTGGCCATTTTCCGCTGGGGGCTTTTGGTACCCGGACCGTCGGTCGCTTATTTTTGGGCGCGGTTGTGCCCGGGAATCCCGGCGGGCGCATTGAGGCCCCTCGCAAAGTCTTACCCCATTCCGAGTCTTGCGGACGAACATCGCCCACGCCCCCCACCAAGGCTATAGCCCACCCGTTTTTTGGCCATTTTCCGCAGGGGGCTTTTGGCACCCCGACCTTCGGGCGCTTATTTTTGTTCGAGGCTGTGCATGGGCCTCCCCGCGGGAACATCGATGCCCCTAACAAAGTGTCGCCCCATTCCGAGTCCGGCGGACGAACTTCTCCCGTGCCCCCGACCAAGGCTATAGCGCACCCGTTTTTTGGCCATTTTCCGCTGGGGGCTTTTGGCACCTGGACCGTCGGTCACTTATTTTTGGGCGCGGCTGTACCTGGAACTCCCCGCGGGCTCACCGAGGTCCTTCGCAAAGTGTCGCCCAATTCCGAGTCCGGCGGACGAATTGCGCCCGCGCCCCCCACCAAGGCTATAGCCCACCCATTTTTTGGCCATTTTCCACAGGGGACGTTTGGCACCCCGACCTTCGGGCGCTTATTTTTGTTCGAGGCTGCGCATGGGCCTCCCCACGGGCACACCGATGCCCCTCGCAAAGTGTCGCCCCATTCCAAGTCCGGCGGACGAACTTCTCCCGCGCCCCCCACCAAGGCTATAGCCCACCCGTTTTTTGGCCATTTCCGCTGGGGGCTTTTGGCACCCCGACCGTCGGTCGCTTATTTTTGGGCGCGGCTGTACCTGGAACTCCCCGTGGGCTCACCGAGGTCCTTCGCAAAGTGTCGCCCAATTCCGAGTCCGGCGGACGAATTGCGCCCGCGCCCCCCACCAAGGCTATAGCCTACCCGTTTTTTGGCCATTTTCCACTGGGGGCTTTTGGCACCCTGACCTTCGGGCCCTTATTTTTTGGCACGGCTGTGCCCGGGACTCCCCGTGGGCACACCGAGGCCCCTCGTAAAGTCTCGCCCCATTCTGAGTCCGGCGGACGAACTTCGCCCGCCCCCCCACCAAGGTTATAGCCCACCCGTTTTTTGGCCATTTTCCGCTGGGGGCTTTTGGCAACCCGACCGTCGGTCGCTTATTTTTGGGCGCGGCTGTGCCCCGGACTCCCCGCAGGCACACCGAGTCCCCTCACAAAGTCTCGTCTCATTCCAAGTCCGGAGGACGAACTTCGCCCCATTCCGAGTGCGGCGGACAAACTTCGCCCGCGCCGCCCACCAAAGCTATAGCCCACCCGTTTTTTGGCCATTTTCCGCTGGGGGCTTTTGGCACCCCGACCTTCGGGCACTTATTCTGTGGTGCGGCTGTGCCCGGGACTCCCCGGGGGCACACCGAGGCCCCTTACAAAGTCTCGCCCCATTCCGAGTCCGGTGGACGAACTTCGCCCGCGCCCCCCACCAAGGCTATAGCCCACCCGTTCTTTGGCCATTTTCCGCTGGGGGCTTTTGGTACCCCGACCGTCGGTCGCTTATTTTTGGGCGCGGCTGTGCCCCGGACTCCCCGCTGGCACACCAAGGCCCCTCGCAAAGTCTCGTCCCATTTCGAGTCCGGCGGACGAACTTCGCCCGCGCCCCCCACCAAGGCTATAGCCCAGCCGTTTTTGGTCATTTTCTGCTGGGGGCTTTTGTCACACCGACCTTCGGGCGCATATTTTTGGGCGTGGCTGTGCCCAGGACTCCCTGTGGGTACACCGAGGCCCCTTGCATAGTCTCGCCCCATTCCGAGTGCGGCGGACGAACTTCGCCCGCGCCGCCCACTAAGGCTATAGCCCACCCGTTTTTTGGCCATTTTCCACTGGGGCCTTTTGGCACCCCGACCTTCGGGTGGTTATTTTGTGGCGCGGCTGTGCCCGGGACTCCCCGCGGATACACCGAGGCCCCTTGCAATATCTCGCCCCATTCCGAGTCCGGCGGACGAACTTCGCTAGCGCCCCCCACCAAGGCTATAGCCCACCCGTTGTTTGGCCATTTTCCACTGGGGGATTTTGGCACCCCGACCATCGGTCTCTTATTTTTGGGCGCGGCTGTGCCCAGGACTCCCCGCGGGCACACCGAGGCCCCTCGCAAAGTCTCGCCCCATTCCGGATCCGGCGGACGAACTTCGCCCGCGCCCCCCACCAAGGCCATAGCCCACCCGTTTTTTGGCCATTTTCCGCCGGGGGCTTTTGGCGCCCCGACCTTTGGCCGCTTATTTTTGGGGGCAGCCGTGCTCGAGATTCCCCACGGGCACACTGAGGCACCTCGCAAAGTCTCGCCCTATTCCGAGTCCGGCGGAAGAACTTCGCCCGCGCCCCCCACCAAGGCTATAGCCCACCGGTTTTTTGGCCATTTTCCGCTGGGGGCTTTTGGCACCCCAGCCGTCGGTCGCTTATTTTTGGGCGCGGCTGTGCCCAGGACTCCCCGCGGGCATACCGTGGCCCCTCGCAATGGCTCACCCCATTCCAAGTCTGGCGGACGAACTTCGCCTGCGCCCCCCACCAAGGCTATAGCCCACCCGTTTTTTGGCCATCTTCCGCTTGGGGGTTTTGGCACCCCGACCTTCGGGCGCTTATTTTTGGGCGCGGCTGTGCCCGGGACTCCCCGCGGGCACACCGAGGCCCCTCGCAAAGTCTCGCCCCATTCCACGTCCGGCGGACGAACTTCTCCAGTGCCCCCTAGCAAGGCTATAGCCCACCCGTTTTTTGGCCATTTTCCGCTGGGGGCTTGTGGTACCCCGACCGTCGGTCTCTTATTTTTGGGCGAGGCTGTGGCCGAGACTCCCCGCGGGTACACCGAGGCCCCTTGCAACGTCTCACCCCATTCTGAGTGCGGCGGACGAACTTCGCCCACGCCCCCCCACCAAGGCTATAGCCCACCCGTTTTTTGGCCATTTTCCGCAGGGGGCTTTTGGCAGCCCGACCTTCGGGCGCTTGTTTTTGTTCGAGGCTATGCCTGGGCCTCCCCGCGGGCACACCGAGGCCCCTCCCAAAGTCTCACCCCATTTCGAGTCCGGCGGACAAACTTCTCCCGCACCCCCCACTAAGGCTATAGCCCAACCGTATTTTGGCCATTTTCCGTTGGGGGCTTTTGGCACCCCGACCGTCGGTCGCTTATTTTTGGACGCGGCCGTGCCCGGGACTCCCCGCGGGCACACCAAGGCCCCTCAAAAAGTCTCGCCCCATTCCGAGTCCGGCGGAAGAACTTTGCCCGCGCCCCCCACCAAGGCTATAGCCCACCCGTTGTTTGGCCATTTTCCGCTGGGGGCTTTTGGCACCCTGACTGTCGGTCGCTCATTTTTGGGTGCGGCTGTGCCCAGAACTCCATGCTGGCTCACTGAGGCCCTTTGCAAAGTGTCGCCCAATTCCGAGTCCGGCGGACGAACTTCGCCCGCGCCGCCCACCAAGGCTATAGCCCACCTGTTTTTTTGGCCATTTTCCGCTGGTGGCTTTTGGTACCTCGACCGTCGGTCGCTTATTTTTGGGTGCGGCTGTGCCCAGGACTCCCCGCGGGTACACCGAGGCCACTCGCAAAGTCTCGCCCCATTCCGAGTCCGGCGGACGAACTTCGCCTGCGCCCCCCACCAAGGCTATAGCCCACTCGTTTTTGGCCATTTTCCGCTGGTGGCTTTTGGCACCCCGACTATCGGGCTCTTATTTTTGGCCAAGGCTGTGGCCGGGACTCCCCGCGGGCACACCGAGGCCCCTCACAAAGTCTCACCCTTTCCGAGTCCGGCGGACGAACTTCGCCCGCGTCCCCCACCAAGGCTATAGCGCACCCGTTTTTTGGCCATTTTCCGCTGGGGGCTTTTGGTACCAGGACCGTCGGTCGCTTATTTTTGGGCGCGGCTGTACCCGGAACTCCCCGTGGGCTCACCGAGGCCCTTCGCAAAGTGTCACCCAATTCCGAGTCCGGTGGGCGAACTGCGCCCGCGCCCCCCACCAAGGCTATGGCCCAACCGTTTTTTGGCCATTTTCCACTGGGGGCTTTTGGCACCCTGACCTTCGGGCCCTTATTTTTTGGCGCGGCTGTGCCCGGGACTCCCCGCGGGTACACCGAGGCCACTCGCAAAGTCTCGCCCCATTCCGAGTCCGGCGGACGAGCTTCTCCTGCGCGCCCCACCAAGGCTATAGCCAACCCGTTTTTTGGCCATTTTCTGCTGGGGGCTTTTGGCCCGCCGACCGTTGGTCGCTTATTTTTGGGCGCGGCTGTGACCGGGACTCGCCGCGGGCACACCGAGGCCCCTCGCAAAGTCTCGCTCCATTCCGAGTCCGACGGACGAACTTCACCAGCGCGCCGCAGAAGGGCTATAGCCCACCCGTTTTTTGGCCATTTTCCGCTGGGGGCTTTTGGCACCCCGACCGTCGGTCACTTAGTTTTTGGCGCGGCTGTGCCCGGGACTCTCCGCGGGCACACCGAGGCCCCTCGCAATGTCTTGCCCCATTCCGAGTCAGGCGGACGAACTTCGCCCGCGTCCCCCACCAAGGCTATAGCCCACCCGTTGTTTGGCCATTTCCGCTGGGGGCTTTTGGCACCCCGACATTCGGGAGCTTATTTTTGTTCGATGCTGAGCCTGGACCTCCCCGCGGGCACACCGAGGCCCCTCCCAAAGTCTCACCCCATTCCGAGTCCGGCGGACGAACTTCTCCCGCGCCCCCCACCAAGGCTATAGCCCACCCGTTTTTTGGCAATTTTCCGCTGGGGGCTTTTGGCACCCCAACCATCGGGCTCTTATTTTTGGGGGCGGCTGTGCTCGGGACTGCCCGCGGGCACATCGAGGCCCCTCGTAAAGTCTCGCCCCATTCCGAGTCCGGCGGACGAACTGCGCCCACGCCCCCCACCAAGGCTATAGCCCACCCGTTTTTTGGCCATTTCCGCTGGGGGCTTTTGGTACCCCGACCGTCGGTCGCTTATTTTTGGGTGTGGCTGTACCCGGTACTCCCCGCGGGCTCACCGAGGCCCTTCGCAAAATGTCCCCCAATTCCGAGTCCGGCGGACGAACTGCGCCCGTGCCCCACACCAAGGATATAGCCCACCTGTTTTTTGGCCATTTTCCAATGGGGGCTTTTTGCACCCCGACCTTCGGGCCCTTATTTTTTGGTACAGCTGTGCCCGGGACTCCCCGCGGGCACACCGATGCCCGTCGCAAAGTCTCATCCCATTCCGAGTCCGGCGGACGAGCTTCTCCTGCGCGCCCCACCAAGGCTATAACCAACCCGTTTTTTGGCCATTTTCTGCTGGGAGCTTTTGGTCCCCTGACCGTGGGTCGCTTATTTTTGGGTGCGGCTGTGCCCGGGACTCCACGCAGGTAGACCGAGGCCCCTCGCAAAGTCTCGCTCCATTCCGAGTCCGACGGACGAACTTCACCAGCGCCCCCACCAAGGCTATAGCCCACCCGTTTTTTGGCCATTTTCCGCTGGGTGCTTTTGGCACCCCGACCGTCGGTCGCTTATTTTTGGGCTCGACTGTGCCCGGGACTCCCCACGGGCACACCGAGGCCCCTCGCAATTCCGAGTCCGGCGGACGAACTTCGCCCGCGCCGCGCACCAAGGCTATAGCCCACCCGTTTTTGGCCATTTTCCGCTGGTGGCTTTTGGTACCCCGACCGTCGGTCGCTTATTTTTGGGTGCGGCTGTGCCCAGGACTCCCCGCGGGTACACCGAGGCCACTCGCAAAGTCTCGCCCCATTCCGAGTCCGGCGGACGAACTTCGCCTGCGCGCCCCACCAAGGCTATAACCAACCCGTTTTTTGGCCATTTTCTGCTGGGAGCTTTTGGCACCCCAACTGTCGGTTGCTTATTTTTGGGCGCGGCTGTGCCCGGGACTCCCCGCATTCACACCGAGGCCCCTTACAGAGTCTCGCCGCAATCCGAGTCCGGCGGACGAACTTCGCCCGCGCCCCCCACCAAGGCTATAGCCCACCCGTTTTTTCACCATTTTTCGCTGGGGGCTTTTGGTACCCCGACCTTTGGGCGCGGCTGTGCCCGGGACTCCCCGCAGGGACACCGAGGCCCCTCAAAAAGTCTTGACCCATTCCGAGTCCGGTGGACGAAATTCGCCCGCGCCCCCCACCAAGGCTATAGCCCACCCGATTTTTGGCCATTTTCCGCTGCGGGATTTTGGCACCCTGACCTTTGGGAGTTTATTTTTGGGCGCGGCTGTGCCCGGAACTCCCCGCGGGCCCACTGAGCCCCTCGCAAAGCCTTGCCCCATTCCGAGTCCGGCGGACGAACTTCGCCCGCGCCCCCCACCAAAGCTATAGCCCACCCGTTTTTTGGCCATTTTCCGCTGGGGGCTTTTGGCACCCCGACCTTCGGGCGGTTATTTTTGGGCGCGCCTGTGCCCGGGACACACCGCGGACACACCGAGGCCCCTCGCAAAGCCTCACCCCATTCCGAGTCCGGCGGGCGAACTTCGCCCATGCCCCCACTAAGGCTATAGCTCACCCATTTTTTTGGCCTTTTTCCGCTGGGGGCTTTTGGCGCCCCGACCTTCGGGCAGTTATTTTTGGGCGCGGCTGTGCCCGGGACACTCCGTGGGCACACCGAGGCCCCTTGTAAAGCCTCGCCCCATTCCGAGTCCGGCGGACGAATTGCGCCCAAAAATAGCCCCCAACCAAGGCTATAGCCCACCCGTTTTTTGGCCTTTTTCCGCTGGGGGCTTTTGGCGCCCCGACCTTCGGGCGGTTATTTTTGGGTTCGGCAGTGCCCGAGATACACCGCGGACACACCGAGGTCCCTTGCAAAGCCTCGCCCCATTCCGAGTCCGGCGGACGAACTGCGCCCAAAAATAGCCCCCCACCAAGGCTATAGCCCACCCATTTTTTTTGCCATTTTCCGCTGGGGGCTTTTGGCACCCTGACTTTCGGGCACTTATTTTTAGGCGCGGCTGTGCCTGGGACTCCCTGTGGGCACACCTAGGCCCCTCGCAAAGTCTCGCCCCATTCCGACTCCGGCGGACGAACTTCTCCCCCCCCACCAATGCTATAGCCCACCCGTTTTTTTGGTCTTTTTCCGCGGGGGGCTTTTGGCGCCCCGACCTTCGGGCGGTTATTTTTGGGTACGGCTGTGCCCGGGACACCCCGCGGGCACACAGAGGCCCCTCGCAACACCTCAGGCCATTCCAAGTCTGGCGGACGAACTTCGCCCGCGCTCCCCACCAAGGCTATAGCCCACCCGTTTGTTTGGCCTTTTTCCGCAGGGGGCTTTTGGCGCCCAGACCTTCGGGCCGTTATTTTTGGGCGTGGCTATTCCCGGGACACCCCGTAGGCACACCGAGGCCCCTCGCAAAGCCTCGCCCCATTCCAAGTCCGGCGGACGAACTGCGCCCAAAAATAGCCCCCCACCAAGGCTATAGCCCACCCGTCTTTTTGACATTTTTCCGCTGGGCGATTTTGGCGCCCCAACCTTCGGAATGTTATTTTTGGGCACGGCTGTGCCCGGGACAACCCGTGGGCACACCGAGGCCCCTCGTAAAGCCTCGCCCCATTCCGAGTCCGGCAGACGAACTTCGCCCGCGCTCCCCACCAAGGCTATAGCCCACCCACTTTTTTGGCCTTTTTCCACTGGGGGCTTTTGGCGCCCCGACCTTCAGGTGGTTATTTTTTGGCACGGCTGTGCCCGGGACACCCCGCGGGCACAAATCCTCGCCCCTTTCCAAGTCCGGCAGACGAACTTTGCCCGCGCCCCCCACCAAGGCTATTGCCCACCCGTTTTTTTGGTCTTTTTCCGCTGGGGGCTTTTGGTGCCCCGACCTTCGGGTGGTTATTTTTGGGTGTGCCTGACCCGGGACATCCCGCGGGCCCACCGACGCCCCTCGTAAAGCCTCGCCCCATTCCGAGTCCGGCGGACGAACTGCCCCAAAAAATAGCCCCCCACCAAGGCCATAGCCCACCCAATTTTTTGGCCTTTTTCTGCTGGGTGCTTTTGGCGCCCCGACTTTTGGGCGGTTATTTTTGGGCACGACTGTGCCCGGGACACCCCGGGAGCACACCGAGGCCCCTCGCAAAGCCTCGCCCCATTCCGAGTCCAGCGGACGAACTTCGCCCGCGCCCCCCACCAAGGCTATAGCTCACCCGTTTTTTTGGCCTTTTTCCGCTGGGGACTTTTGGCGCCCCGGCCTTCGGGTGGTTATTTTTGGGCACGGCTGTGTCCGGGACACCCCGCAGGCATACCGAGGCCCCTTGCAAAGCCTCACCCCATTCCGAGTCCGGCGGATGAACTTCGCCCGCGCGCCCCACCATGGCTATGGCTCACCCGTTTTTTTGGCCTTTTTCCGCTGGGGCTTTTGACGCCCCGACCTTCGGGCGGTTATTTTTGGGCACGGTTGTGCCCGGGACACCCCGTGGGGGCAAAGCCTCGCCCCTTTCCGAGTCCGGCGGACGAACAGCGCCCAAAAATAGCCCCCCAACAAGGCTATAGCCCACTCGTTTTTTTGCCCTTTTTCCGCTGGGGGATTTTGGGGCCCCGACCTTCGGGGTGTTATTTTTGGGCATGGCTGTGCCCGGGATACCCCGCGGCCACACCGAGGCCCCTCGTAAAACCTCGTCCCATTCCGAGTCCGGCGGACGAACTTCGCCCGCGCTCCCCACCAAGGCTATAGCCCACCCGTTTTTTCGGCCTTTTTCCGCTTGGGGATTTTGGCGCCCCGACCTTTGGGATGTTATTTTTGGGCATGACTGTGGCCGGGACACCCCGCGGCCGCACCGAGGCCCCTCGCAAAGCCTCGCCCCATGCCGAGTCCGGCGGACGAACTTCGCCCGCGCTGCCCACCAGGGCTATAGCCCACCCGTTTGTTTGGCCTTTTTCCGCTGGGTGCTTTTGGCGCCCCGACCTTCGGGCAGTTATTTTTGGCCATGCCTGTGACCGGGACACCCCGCAGGCATACCGAGGCCCCTCGTAAAGCCTCGCCCCATTCCGAGTCCGGCGGACGAACTTCGGCCGCGCCCCCCACCAAGGCTATAGCCCACCCATTTTTTTGGCCTTTTTCCGCTGGGGGCTTTTGGCGCCCCGACCTTCGGGCGGTTATTTTTGGACCCCACGCAAAACCTCGCCCCATTCCGAGTCCGGCGGACGAACTTCGCCCGCGCCCCGCACCAAGGCTATAGCCCACCCGTTTTTTGGTTTTTTTCCGCTGGGTGCTTTTGGTGCCCCGACCTTCGGGCGGTTATTTTTGGGCGCGGCTGTACCCGGGGCACCCCGCGGTCATACCGAGGCCCCTCGTAAAGCCTCGCCCCAGTCCGAGTCCGGCGGATGAACTTCTGCCGCGCCCCCCACCAAGGCTATAGCCCACCCGTTTTTTTGGCCTTTTTCCGCTGGGGGCTTTTGGCGCCCCGACCTTCAGGCGGTTGTTTTTGGGCCCCTCGCAAAGCCTCGCCCCATTCCGAGTCCGGCGGACGAACTTCACCCGCGCCCCCCACCAAGGCTATAGCCCACCCGTTTTTTTGTCCTTTTTCCGATGGGGGCTTTTGGCGCCCCGACCTTCGGGCGGTTATTTTTGGGCCGCTCACAAATCCTCGCCCCATTCCGAGTTCGGCAGACGAACTTCGCCTGCGCCCCCCGCCAAGGCAATGGCCCACCCGTTTTTTTGGCCTTTTTCCGCTGGGTACTTTTGGCGCCCCGACCTTCGGGCTGTGATTTTTTGGCGCGGCTGTGCGCGGGACACCCTGCGAGCACACCGAGCCCCTCGCAAAGCCTTGCCCGATTCCGAGTCCGGCGGACAAATTGCACCCAAAAAGAGCCCCCCACCAAGGGTACAACCCACCCTTTTTTTTGGCCTTTTTCCCCTGGGGGCTTTTGGCGCCCCGACCTTCGGGCGGTTATTCTTGGGCGCGGCTGTGCCCGGGACACCCCGCTAGCACACCGAGGCCCCTCGCAACGCCTTGTCCCAATCCAAGTCTGGCAGACGAACTTCGCCCGCGCCCCCCACCAAGGCTATAGCCCACCCGTTTTTTTGGCCTTTTTCCGCTGGGTCTTTTAGCGCCCCGACCTTCGGGCGGTTATTTTTGGGCGCGGCTGTGCCCGGGACACCCCGCAGGCATACCGAGGCCCCTCGCAAAGTCTCGCCCCATTCCGAGTCCGGCGGATAAATTGCGCCCAAAAATAGCCCCCCACCAAGGCTAGCCCTCCCGTTTTTTTGGCCTTTTTCCGCTGGGGCTTTTGGCACCCCGACCTTCGGGCGGTTATTTTTGGGTGGGACTGAGCCCGGGACATCCCGTGGGCACACCGAGGCCCCTCGCAAAGCCTCGCAGCATTCCGAGTCCGGCGATCAAACTTCGCCCGCTCCCCCCACCAAGGCTATAGCCCACCCATTTTTTTGGCCTTTTTCTGAAGGGGACTTTTGGCGCCCCGACCTTCAGGCAGTTATTTTTGGGCACGGCTGTGCCCGGGACACCCCGCGGGCACAACGAGGCCCCTCGCAAAGCCTCGCCCCATTCCGAGTTCGGCGGATGAACTGCGCCAAAAAATAACGCCCCACCAAGGCTATAGCCCACCCGTTTTTTTGGCCTTTTTCGGCTGGGGGCTTTTGGTGCCCCGACCTTTGGGCGGTTATTTTTGGGTCCCTCGCAAAGCCTCGCCCCATTCCGAGTCCGGCGGACGAACTTCGCCCGCGCCCCCCACCAAGGCTATAGCCCACCTGTTTTTTTGGCCTTTTTCCGCTGGGGGCTTTTGGCGCCCCGACCTTCGGGCGGTTATTTTTGGGGCCCTCTCAAATCCTCACCCTATTCCGAGTCCAGCGGAGGAACTTCGCCTGCCCCCCCCACCAAGGCAATGGCCCACCCTTTTTTTGGCCTTTTTCCGCTGGGTGCTTTTGGCGCCTCGACCTTCGGGCTGTGATTTTTTGGCGCGGCTGTGCGCGGGACACCCTGCGAGCACACCGAGCCCCTCGCAAAGCCTCGCCCCATTCCGAGTCTGGCGGACAAATTGCATCCAAAAAGAGCCCCGCACCAAGGCTCTAGCCCACCCGTTTTTTTGGCCTTTTTGCGCTGGGGGCTTTTGGCGCCCCGACCTTCGGGTGGTTATTCTTGGGCGTGGCTGTGCCCGGGACACCCCGCTAGCACACCAAGGACCCTCGCAAAGCCTTGTCCCATTCCAAGTCTGGCAGACGAACTTCGCCCGCGCCCCCCACCAAGGCTATAGCCCACCCGTTTTTTTGGCCTTTTTCCGCTGGGGGCTTTTAGCGCCCCGACCTTCGGGCGGTTATTTTTGGGGCCCTCTCAAATCCTTGCCCTATTCCGAGTCCGGCGGAGGAACTTCGCCTGCGCCCCCCACCAAGGCAATGGCCTACCCTTTTTTTGGCCTTTTTCCGCTGGGTACTTTTGGCGCCTCGACCTTCGGGCTGTGATTTTTGGGCGCGGCTGTGCGCGGGACACCCTGCGAGCACACCGAGCCCCTCGCAAAGCCTCGCCCCATTCCGAGTCCGGCGGACAAATTGCATCCAAAAAGAGCCCCGCACCAAGGGTATAGCCCACCCGTTTTTTTGGCCTTTTTGCGCTGGGGGCTTTTGGCGCCCCGACCTTCGGGCGGTTATTCTTGGGCGCGGCTGTGCCCGGGATGTTGTGCAAATTTTAATGTACTCGCATGCGCATGAATCTATTGTAGTATAGACTAATGGTGACGAGTGTCGATCCCACGAGGAGGTTGATTTTAATTGTGTGTAGAATTAATTTTGTAAATGGGTGATTGGATTTGTGGTGGAAATAATTTGGAATATGCTAAAACTTAAATTAAAATGGCGAGAATAAATTCTAAAATTGGAATTGAAATGGCGAGAATAAATTGAAGAGAATTCTATTGAAATGTCGTACTTGGGTATCTGGATCCGTATCAACATGCATCATGGGCTAAATAATCCGTATTAATGCCAATTAAATCATGAGGGGGGAATCCACACCTCATGAACCGCGCTCTAATCAATATGGTGCTAAGGGCTTATTGTGCCAAATAATAATAACCTTGTACTAGAGGGCCGGTGAAACCAAGGCGGTACTAGACAAGATTAGTATTATTTGTCGACGAGAAGTCAAAACATCCACAAAAATTAGAGGGGAAGAGAAACTAAATTTACCAAATAAAGCCCATGACACATGTTGAGACTTCACCTTCAACCCAAGCTTGAAAGAAAATTAGCTACTCATAATTGAACTAGGGGCAAAATGGAAATTTATTAAAATACGTAGAAAATACAAGATGGAGAGAGAATTACAGAAAGTGGATCCCAAAAATGGATTCAGAGATATCAAATTAGGGGGGAGAGGCCCCCTTTTTATAGATACATGGAGTAAATTATGGCCATTGGATCAAAAACAGTTTGGACGCTCAGGATTGCGCCACGTCATCAGTCAACAGTACGCGGTTTGACCACGTGGATGAACAGTAACACGGTTTGACCCGGGTGAACAGTGACGAGGTTTGGTTGAAAATAATCCAGTGTAATGCATGTACCGTACGCGCAAGTTTTTTGTCCACTAATATGCTGCCACGTCACCATCAACAGTACATAAGAGTTTTAGCCCAACAGGATCGTGACACCTCATCAGTCAATGCCACATCATCGGTCAATGCGACGTCATCGTCCGTCTATGTAAACAGTGTCGTGAACAGTAACGTATACAGTACCGTACACGTGAATAATGCCGTACATGTGAACAGTGCCATTTTTCCTTTTATGCTTCTCCTAAGGTTTTCGACCGTCCTGAGTTCAAAAGTGATGTTCGTTTTGCCATCTGATCTCTCGTTTATTGTGAAATGACTACGATGCCCCTAAAATACATAAAATACTTAATTAAAATAAAATACACGGAATTAAATCAAAAGAAGGTTAAATTCATAAAAGTAAAGGTGTTAGTAAAACTTGTAGTGTAAAATGACGATTTTCTCCTTTATAAATATACATTTTCTAACACTCAACACACCCCCCAACCAGCTTATTGCTAGTCCCTAGCAAATAAAGCGAAAACAAAATTCAAAAACCAAAATGATTTTTTTTTATTTTATTTAGAAACACTCGTGTTTATTCAATCAGATTAATTATAGCAATCAAATAAAAGTATAAGCATTATCTCCAGTCTAAAGAAACATCACACCCACATCAACCATCCACATGAATCAGCCCAGTAGACTTTGTTATAGCTACTTTCAAGAATGACATGTCAAACCCCAAAATCTCACTGGAAGTAGTGACACTCTCACAAAGAAATTAAACCCAATAAAAATAGTCACTCCAATGAATGGTAATTGAGAGAAAATAATAAAGAAGTGATATCACATGCTCTCACCAAGATGAAATAAATATGCCCTCAGCTTAGAAATAATACAATCTCAAGTCAAACAAAAATGCTAGTCAACCCAATTTATTTATCTTTTTTTTTTCTTTTATTTATTTATTTATTTTTTGTTATGCACCACTACATCTTTTTAGCCCATATAACTAGCTTCTACTTCAAACTATAGTTCCCTAAAATCAAGAAGGACTTTTATTAGGACGTAACGTAGGTTAGGGATATGGCTAACACAGAAGGGAAAAAAGGAAAACAAAGTGTATGTTTGAGAAAAATGCAGAGAGATTTTTTTTTTTAAAGTTGCAAGGTGTATTTCACCTTTTTTTTTATTATTCTTTTGAAACAACTTTTGTTTTGTTGTTTTTTTTTATTTGGCATAACTTCACTGAACAAAATAATTATTTACATTTTCTCAAACATAAATAGGTGATGGAACTTATAAGACATTGGGTAATACTCCAAATCGGAGTGGGTTAAGATGATAAGTTGACAAAGAAAATGTTTTTTTTTTTTAAAGGCTCAAAAGGGGTAACAATGGATATTTAATAAAAGGGATGGCTAGAAAGGCTCAAACGGATCAAAGAAGGCCTTTCCATCGTCTTTTAGGGCTCTAAATAATCATCCATATCTACTAGTTAGATGGGCCTCCCAATGTAGCAACACACATTTTTTTTCTTTTTTTTTTTTAAGGGTTAACTCAAAAGAAATCTAGAGATCGTGTATAAAATAAGAAACTGCTAAGCTGTATAAAGAATGGGCAAAAGGGGTTACTCTCCAAGAAAATGATAAGCTCAACAACTCACTTGGCACTTATTTATGACATGTTCATTCCTTCAAGCAACTCATATTTGTCTCCGACATCAACATGTAAAGTAGCAAACATAGCGTAACATCACTTAAGACCAAAGATAATACAAATACTAAAATTTGAAATTAATCATGTCATCCAATGTTAAAACAAATCACAAAATTTTTTTTTTTTAAACAACATTCTACCCCCCAACCTATTCTAAACATGAAAGAAAAATATGCATGCAGAAATGTGAAAATGATGAATAAAAACTAATTAGAAAAATTACACTTAAAATGATAGAAAACGAAAATGATTTTTTTTTTAACTTAGAAGATGCGTTTCTAGAGGCACTACACTCCATATTCAGCCATCTTTGACTCAAAAATTTGAAAATATATATTTATAAGGAGAAATTAAAAAGAAGAAGAAAAATGAACATCAAAACATAATAAAGAAAAAGAAAATGTCTGAATTTTTTTTTGTTTTTTTTGTTTTTTAATTTTTTTTTTAACGATGAAGATGCGTTTCTAGAGTTACTACACTCCATATTCAGCCATCTTCAACACAAAAAAGTTAGCAACAGTTAGTTTCTACAACAAAAAATTAGTAAAAACTTAACCAAAATTCCACAATTGTCGACTATTCCCTCCCCCCAACCAGAACGAAACATTGTCCTCAATGTTTGAAAGGAAAGAAGTAGAGTTTAGAAGACATCACCTGGGTGGTGCAACACAGGAGAAAATATTTACAGGCGGAGAGTTAAATCTAATTTGTACTTCTTACTGCGGCTACTGTTACCATCATTATTTGGATGCTCCAACACAAAGGTCCAGGGGTCTGGCTCCGGTCTATAAGCTTGTAACAGATCAAGTAGCTCATTAGCAGTGTGAGCACAAATAAAAAGTTTTTTCGCATTAGAGGGAATGAAATAGCTTTTTATTGCATGGTTAAGAAATGCGATAAAGCCATCATAAAAGTTATTGACATTTAACAAACCGATGGGTTTCTGGTGGATGTGCAGATGGGCCCAAGATGCTAGTGTGTAGGGGTGGGCAAAATACCCGACCCGACCCGACCCGAAAAAATTCGGGTTCGGATCGATTCAGGTTGTTATTGAAACCCGAACGGGTGAAAAATTGCAAACCCGATCGGGTTGTGATCGGGTCGGGTAAAACCCGATCCGATCCGAATATCCGATCGGGTCACACCAAAAAAAAAAAACCTGACTAAACCTATAAACACATCACACATGCACACACCAGACACCACACACAAGGGCACACACAAAGTCTCAACTAAAAAACAATTAGCTAAAAAACAATTGACAAATAAAAAACAAAATCAAATTATAACCCACGCACACAACCATATCTCGCTACTTTCACAGCCCTCATCTTCACAGCCCTCATCTTCACAGCCCTCTCATCTTCACAGCCCTCTCATCTTCACAGCCCTCATCCTCACACTCATGACTTCACGTGCACAAACACATCCTCATCCTCACGCTCATGACTTTCACAGCCTGCAAACGTAGAGAAGAGAGCGGAGGAAGCACAGCCAGAGCATGTAGCCACCTAACCCGCGACCGGATCTACTGCTCCGCAACATCCGTAGCTACCAGATCTGTTGTTACCAGATATCTACCAGATCTGCTGTTGCCGGATATCTACCGGATCTGCTGCTACTAGATCCGATGCGCTGCTATCGGGTCAGATGCTGCTGGATCTGCTGTTGCAGCCTCCACCATCACCAAGCTCCACCGCGAACCGG
>QWBT01001196.1:0-23081 GCA_004802465.1 Citrus hindsii | reverse complement strand
GGAGCGAGATAGATATGAGCATGGTTAGATACTCACGCAAAGAACTGAATGAAAAATTCAGCGACAAGCAAGATGCTGAAATTCAACGCTTGCTTGCTAAGGGAACGGTTGCTGACGATCAGCTAGATCTCTCAGATATACCTGAAATTACCGACTGGAGTAATGCTGTACGCCACAATCAATTCTATCGTCCAGTAAAGCAACAAACTTCAATTCGGTTAGATGCTGATGTGCTTGCTTGGTTCAAAGCACAGGGAAAAGGTTATCAAACACGTATGAATGAAATCTTACGGGATGCTATGCTCAAAGAATTAAAAAATCATCAATAAAAATGGGAGCTTAGGCTCCCATTTTTGTGTTATTCACCAATTAAAATGTCTATGCGATAAACCATTTAAAATGTCCTGTTTTTAACCACAAGAGTCAAGCACAGGATTTAACTTTCTTTGTTCAATAACAGCTTTCTGAGCTTTACGACTCGGCATACTTTTCTTGAGACGGGAACGTTTATTCTGTTTTTCCAACTCTTCATGCTGTTGCTGAATATGTGCCAGAACTGTACTTAACCGTTTATTCTCAACGATCTCATTCTGCTGTAGCCCAGCTAATTTATTGAAAATGCTGTAGTTGAGCTTTCGTCCCTCGTGCATGAGGGCCACAGTGCCATCTGGGTACTCCAGAAATGAAATATATTGCCCAACAAGCTTATGATTCAGCTCTGTCGGTTCAAGCAGATAAATACATTTGTCATAGGTCAGGGTCAGATTCTTGGTGACCTTACGCGGTTCCTGCCAGGTAAAAATATCATCCAGTTCAAGATGAGATTCGGTTAATGGCCGATGTAAATTCTTTGAGTTTCGCGCACACTTGGCAAACTTCTGATTGAAATGCTCAATAAAGCAGGGCAGCCAGGCATTTGCCTCGGCAATTGAACAGATACCTTCTAGGCGCATTTCCTTGATCAGGCGATCCTGGAGTGTTCTATTGGCACGTTCCACACGGCCTTTGGCCTGGGGTGAGTTGGCGAAGATAATATCAATATTTAACTCATTCAGAATCCGCCCAAATTGCGTGATCTGGCTGTCCTGGCTCGATTTCTGGTTCACTCGGAAGACCGAATGTTTATCGCTATAAAAGGCCAGAGGCTTACCGTATTGTTCAATGTAGGCTCGGGTTGAAAGCATATAGTCGAAGGTCGTTTCCGCCTCACAGAAGCGCAGATGCAACAGCTTTCCAGTGGCATCATCGATATAAACCAGCAAGCAGCACTTAGCAGCGCGTCCTTCGAACCAGTCATGATATGAGCCATCAATCTGGATTAGCTCACCGAAGCAATCCCGGTTATAACGTGGCTGATATGGACGTTTAAGGCGCTTGGATCGTGGAATCCAGAGGTCATTTGCAGTCATCCAGCGCCGAAGCGTTTCTACCGGGATATTCAGGTCAAACATGCTGCTGAGCTTCTCATGGGCCAAGGTAGGTCCAAATCCCAGCAGATGTTCAGAAATAATGGAAAGACATTTTGATTTTAATAATCATCATGGCGACGATGGCCAGGTTGACCACGACTGGCATGCGCCATACCTGAAACACCATCTTGATTGAGCTTCTGTAATAACCGGGTAATTTGACGGGTTGAAAGATTAAGGATTTCAGCAGCACGGACTTGTGTAATACGATGATCTCGAACGTCTTGCAGAACAGCAAGACGTTGAATTTCTTTGTCAGACATAGTGATCAGCATCTATATTTCATATCCAGTCCATGATGTTTAAGCCATCATAAACTAGACATTTTTATTGGTGAGAATATAGACACTTTAAATGGGTTCTAACATTTTGAATTCGTATAAGGTGTATTATGTTAATTGTAGGAGAACTAATCAAAGCTCTGGCAATGAACATACTTCTACGATTTTCTTCCAATTAAAAATAGGTCGATTCCCATTCATCGTAAAAATATCTAACGCTTTCCACAATATTGTTTCATATTTCAGGAAACCTACTGTACTAGAACTGCGAGCTTGCCTATTTGTATTTCTTTTAATCATACCTTTCAGTTCATAATCACTTTCTAATTCTAATTTCAATTTTTCAAATGAAAGATTATATTAGAGGTGGATCAGGAAATTTGAACAACACTTATAAGTGATATTTTGCTCCCCAAATGATGTTATAAACATCAATATATGGAGTATTTTATGGCACGTAGACCAAGAAGAAATCATTCAAATGATTTTAAAGCTAAGGTAGCACTTGCTGCGATTAAAGCAGAAAAAACACTTGCTGAATTGAGTGCTGAATTTGATGTTCATCAAAACCAAATTATCGACTGGAAAAATCAACTGATTTCAGCTTCCTCGCAAGCTTTCGATCAATCAAAAGCTCCAACAGAACCACCCATCGATCTAAAAAAACTACATGCAAAAATCGGTGAGCAGGCATTAGAAATTGATTTTTTAGAAGGTGTGTTGAAGAAACTGGGCCGCTTCAACCACAAAAGTTAATCGATGACTCACTTCAGATTTCAGTATCTAAGCAAGCTCAGCTGCTGAAAGTCTCCCGTGGTTGTTATTACTATCGCCCAAAACCTGTGAGTGCATCAGATCTGAAGCTAATGCGGTGTATGGATGAGTTACATATGCAATACCCTTTTGCAGGTAGCCGGATGATGCGTGATTTGTTGAATCGTCAAGGACATCATATAGGACGACGTCATACACGTACTTTAATGAAGAAAATGGGCATTAATGCGTTATATTGCAAACCAAATTTAAGCCAGGCTAATCAAGCTCACCGCAAATATCCATATCTGCTCAAAGGATTGGCTATTCAGCGCAGTAATCAAGTGTGGTCTACGGATATAACGTATATCCCTATGGCAAAAGGCTTTGTTTATTTATGTGCTGTGATTGATTGGCATAGCCGCAAGGTACTTGCGCATAGAGTATCGATTAGTATGGAGGTTACATTTTGCATAGAAACATTAAATGAAGCTATTGAAAAATATGGTCGACCTGAAATATTTAATACAGACCAAGGCAGTCAGTTTACCAGTGATGCATTTATTGATGTATTGAAATCAAATGGCATTCAAATCAGTATGGATGGTAAAGGTCGATGGGTTGATAATGTGATGGTTGAACGATTATGGCGGAGCGTTAAATATGAAGAGGTGTATCTCAAAGCCTACAGCAATGTTTTGGATGCGAAGAAGCAATTAAACGCATATTTTGAATTTTATAATTTGAAACGACCTCATTCGAGTCTGGACAAAATGACTCCAGATGAGTTTTACTATGACCAGCTACCACAACAAAATAAGGTAGCTTAACTAGAGCAGAGTATCACTTATAAATAAGCTTTTAGTTGTTCAAACATGTGGGACCACCTCTATTTTATAGGATTACTACTTAGCTTATCTAAATCAAAAATTAAGTCTAGATGTTTACCATGTAAAAGAATTAAGTTCAAAAAGTAGTCTTTAAATAACCTACTATTAGGTCCATTCACCACTCCTAAGTGGTATATTTTCAAGCCTAGTTCTGTCAACTCATAATTAGAATCAATAACCTTTACATGCTTGCAAAATGTAATGAAGTTTTTTTGATTGAATTAAAATAATTATCGCCAACAAACTTTTTGTCCATATCTTTATGGAGTTTCGTTATAGCATCTAACTTATCAGATCCCATCAACTTTCTTATCTTTGCTAAATTTTTTTCAAAAAATAAAATATCTTTTTTTCCACCTAATGTTTTTATCGAATTACCTTGTATATCAAAAATAGGTTGGGGTAGAAAAGTTGTTAATATACTAGGAGGAGCAATGTAATTGTCCCAACAATATTCATAAGCATCTACATTAATAATTTTAATTTTTTTAAGATAAAAACAGTGAAGTATTAAATGAAATAAAGGAATTGGTAAGTCCTGATGCTTTGCCCAAAAGCGACTATTTACCATGTCAGATGTTTGAGCTAATGCATTAGATGTACTTACATTTCTTAGAATTTTTACTTGCTTTGGATCTTTATTATCAAAAGCAATTAGCCCTATAGCTAATTTATTGTCAATAACATCATTGAAGATAGAATCCATATAATTAGCTATTGCAAAATCTTCAATATATTCTGGAATAACTAGGAAAGAAGCATGTGACTTTTTTAAATAAGCAATAGTCTGGCCTAAGCCTGTGAGAATTCCTCTTTTAGTTTCAGTATCAGGCTTGAATTCAAAATTAATTTGCTTCTTTGTATTAGGATCATAAAAAGATGCATCAGGTGATGGAAAAACACTATCACAGCCAACTCTATATAAACTTGGACCAATGTTTTCTTCTAAACATCCCCATGCCCCACTTTTAAAGTTGGCTAATACTGCATCAGTAGTAGTTTTAGCCAGCATATGATGATTCATTGACATAATAAAAACCTATTCAAGCATAGAATATTTCGCTAGATGCGTTGTATTTTCTTCTTTCCATTCATTATTAATGACTGTTCTTAAACGTTCACCAAAAATTTGAGCAACTAGACAGGGAAAAGCATTTCCCACCTGTAAGCATTGATTAATAATAGGTCCAACAAACTGATAATGATCAGGGAAGGTTTGAATACGTGCAGCTTCTCTTACTGTCAAGGTTCTATTCAAGACAGGATGAACAGGAAAAGCATTATGTCCTGGAACAATCGTTAAAGACGGTTTCTTTCGATCTAATCTTTTGTAAACATGACTAAAGTTTGCAATAGGCTTACCAGTTTTAGTCCCTGTTTTTAAATGCTCAGGTAGTAGCTCAATATCTAACTTTTTCCCTTCTTCTATATAAGAATATCTTTCTACAATAGTAGGAGCATGTTTAGCTGGAACATGGTGCGAAAGTAAATCGTAAGATGAGGGGTCCATCAGATCTGTGATAACTTCCCCAACAGTTCTGTATGGTAATTGCCATGAATCAGGTGTTGAGAAATATTTTGGCTTGGGAAATGGAATAACTAAATCTGTTTTAGTCCCAATTAATAAAAATCTCTTTCTTAATTGAGGAGCACCATAATCAGCAGCATTTATTACCTTACATTCTGTTCTGTATCCATTCTCTGCAAAAAACTCTTGAATTGCTTTTACATATTCTCCATTTTGAGCAGATAAAATACCTGGAACATTTTCCATAATGAACCATTTAGCTTCTGATTTAATAACAATATTTGCAAATGCAAAAACTAAATTATTTCTTTTATCTTCACTAATTTGATGATTCTTTGTATTAACAAAACGTCTTTTTCCAAAGATAGAAAAACCCTGGCATGGTGGTCCACCAACAACAAGATCAACCTTCTGTTCTTTTAAGCGCATAGCAATATTATGTTGGATTTCCTCATCACTTAAATCTGCTTCAAGACATTCATGATCAGTATGGTTCTTCCGATACGCTTCAACAGCATAACGGTCAAAATCTGCACCTAATATGCAATCTAAACCAGCACTTTTTAAACCTTCAGTAAATCCTCCAACTCCACTGAATAGATCAGCAAATCTAAGGGATACACGTCCTGAATTTTTAGTCTTAGTTAATTTAAATTTTTCACCAACAAACATATGATTTGTATCAATACTTTCGTAATCAATATCATTAATAAACTTATCAATAGAATCAGCTAGTTTAGCTGCTAATAACGGTGGAACAGCATTACCAACAAGAATACATTGTGATCGACGGTCACCCTTAAAGATGAAATCATCAGGAAAGGTTTGAATACGTGCAGCTTCTCTAGGTGTTAAGCTTCTAGCTAGATATGGATGTACTGGCAATGCATTATTCCCAGGAACAATTGTCGATGAAATAGTTTTTCTATCTAATCTTGTATAAGTATTGCCAAAGTTTTTACGTCTAATATCTTCGGGGAGATCTTCAGGCTTCGGTAATTTCCCGCCTTCAGGAATTAACTCATAACGACGTTTAACAATATCACTATGATTTAAAATAATATGATTTGGAAATTCTTCATTCTCAAAATCTGCTAAATCATTAATTGCATCACCAACATTTTTAAAAGATTTCAAAAAACCATATGGCTTTACATCAGGTTTTGGAAAATTGAATTTTTTATGTTGAAGACGTGTTCCCATTAAAAACACACGTTCTCTTTTTTGAGGAACACCATATAAAGATGAGTCAATAAGGGTATATGAAATACTATAACCTATTGATAAAAATGAATTAACAATGTTTTCAAAAAACCGTCCTTCAAACATTGTTAAAAGACCTTTAACATTTTCAAATAAAAAACATTTAGGCTTAAACGTATTCACTAAAGATACATAATTTTCAAACAAATAGTTCCGTGGATCAGATGAGTTCTTATTGCCCATGTTTGAAAAACCTTGGCAAGGTGGTCCACCAATAATTACATCGACTTCTTTATCACCAATAACTTTTTTAAATTTATCCAAAGGAATTTGTCGAATATCTTCTCTAAAAAATGGTACAGATGGATAATTATAAGAATACGTTAATTCAGCTTCTTTCATGATATCCGATGCTAACAAACAGTTATGTCCAGCTTCTTTAAAGCCTATGTCTAACCCACCAGCACCTGTAAATAAGGAAATAAAATTAAGAGCCATTAAAGTATCAAACATCAAAGTACAAATTTATGGAACGGCTATACTACTATATTAGTCAATTATAAATTGGGGTATATAGTTTGGCTGAGTAAAAAGACGACAAGTTAAGTCGTTTAACATAAAATCTCTTATGCGAAGCATGACTGTTTTTAGTTAGTGGCAATCTGTGACAAAAATACACTAAGGATTTGTTTTTAATATATTTTATTAAAAAATGTGTATCAATGTGGCAAGCCTCTAATATAGATAAAAACAGTGAAACCCTTATCAGATAAGGGTTTCACTGCATCCTAATAAGGTGCGTATGGTGTGTATCAAAAAGATGGCGATTTTTGATCAATTCAAGTGACCTAAAAAATAATAAAACCAACAAAATTCAATGAAATTTGAATTTTGAGAGCGTCAACTAATCATATTTAGCAAAAATTAGGCAAAAATTAGGCAAAAATTAGGCAAAAATTAGGCAAATATTTAGCAGAAATTTAGCAATTTTAAATATCTAAACTTCAAAAATAGCTTTTATCCAAAAGCTTTAACAAAGAAATTCCATAGGACAAGATCAACATTGAGCAATAGCGAATTGTTGTCGGTAATGTAGTCGTTCACCTTGCGTGTACTATTACATTACACATCTTGCCTCATCGTACAAAAGTTAATGCTCTTAAATACACCAAAGAAAGCCTATTTCATGTAAGAACATAAACTTAAATACTCTAAAAACCTCTTAAATACACGCATATACCCGCTTATTCACATAATTGGCTATTCTCAATACACGTATATACACTTAAATACTCCTTTTTTATCTTACTTTTTATTCAATTCTCTCCACTCAGCCATTAAAGCTGCTTCTTCCTGCTCTAAAGTCGTTTCACCGTTCAAAATACGCTGGTGTCTTGCATCTTCATAAGGTTGGCAAGCATCTATGACTTCTTGAGAAAATTCGTGATCTACGATTCCCTTTGAGCTTCTAAAAATCTCTTTTAACCGTTCTTTTTCTGCTTCATTCATAAATACAGCTCCTCGTTGTTTGGTGCTTATTTAAATAACTCGCTATGCGTTCCAGTACGCACAAAAACCACCATCTCAAACTTAGAGAGTGGCTCGATACGATAGATCAACAGAAAATCGCCACCGACATGCAATTCACGGCAGTTTTTCCATTGATTACCACTTAGCGCATGATCAACCCATTCAGCACCCAAAGGCTCATCATTAGCGATAATCAGCATCATGACCTCTTTAAGCTTCCCCATGTCATAACGACCACTACGAGAAAGCCTTTGCCAGTCTGCTAAAAACTCTTTGGTATAGTCCGATGATCGAGGTAAAACGACCCGTTTATCTTTAGCTGTTTTTTTCGAGGTCATTAAACAAGTCTTCTACAGTTTCAAAACGGGCTTTCTTGGCCTGAATAAGCGCATCAGCTTCATTCATTGCAGCTACAGTTGTGGTATTGGGTACACGTACATCAAACGGAATCGCCTGTTCAGCCACGACACGGGTCAAAAAGATCCGTACAGCATCAGACACAGACATACCCATTGATTTCAAAGCTTGTTGCGCCTGTAGCTTTGTTTCATCATCAATTCGAACGTGTAGCATTGAGGTTTGAGAAGTCATATCTTCACCTAAACATTATGTGACTCAATTGAGATACAATATAGCATATTACCGCCTGAATATTTCAAATAAAAGGATATTTCGATTTATTGATCAAACAGAAAAAATTAGGCCAATAAAAAAATATCGCATTTAAACGCTCTATTTTCACCATAGAGAGGCGATCTCAAACTTAAACATAAGAATCCACCTAAAAACAAAAAAGTTTCTCTAAGCTCAAATAGAAGCAAATGACACAACACTAATAAACCACTAGAAAACATTAACCAAGCGAGTGTCTACGAGCGACATCACCAAAATTCGCACCTCGACTTTCTGAAAAACAGCTTTTTAGGCTGTGAAGCCTAAATAAGCGTAAATTACATGCAGAAAAAGGAGCCTAGATCGAGCGAAGCGAGTAAAAAAGCTTTATGAGCGAAGCGAATTCCGAGTGCTTTTGCTTTTTCTTAAATTCACGGGAATATTTACCAAAAAATTGCCCCTCGAATCGAGCGAAAGCGAGATTCAATAGAGTTTGAGCCTAGCGAAAACCAAGGGCAATTTTTCAAATGAAAGGCTTTTAATTATTTTAAGACTTTTAAATGCTTTTAGAATCGATGAAAGCCTTATATAGCAATACTTACAGACTATATATGACTACGTTTACCTACCAATATGACTACGTTTACCTACCAATATGACTACGTTTACCTACCAATATGACTACGTTTACCTACCAATAATCTACAGTATATATTTTGTAGATTTAACTACGTTTACCTTGCATTAATCTACATAATATTTTATATAGATTTATATTCATAAATAATAAAGTAGACAAATATTATGCGAGATCTAGTTGTTAAAGATAATGCTCTAATCAATGCAAGCTATAACCTAGATTTAGTTGAACAACGCTTAGTTCTTCTTGCCATTGTTGAGGCTAGGGAAAGTGGTAGAGGTATCAATGCCAATGACCCTTTAGAAGTGCATGCAGAGAGTTATATCAATCAGTTTAATGTCGCAAGACAAACCGCCTATCAAGCATTAAAAGATGCATGTAAAGACTTATTTGCTCGACAATTTAGCTATCAAGAAATAAATAAAAGAGGAAATGTTGAAAATGTATTAAGTCGTTGGGTGAGTGAAATTAGGTACATTGATGATGAAGCAACTGTAAAATTGATTTTCGCACCTGCGATTGTCCCTTTAATTACAAAGCTAGAAGAACAATTTACTAAATATGAATTACAACAAATCAGTAATTTAAGTAGTGCTTATGCTGTCCGTTTATATGAACTCTTAATCGCATGGCGTAGTACAGGACAAACACCATTTATTGAATTAGCAGAGTTTAGAAGAAAAATTGGTGTATTAGATGATGAATACACTCGTATGGGTAATTTTAAAGATCGTGTTCTCAATTTAGCTATTTCTCAAATTAATGAGCATACAGATATTAAAGTTAAGCTTGAACAACATAAGCGTGGTAGAAATATTTTTGGCTTCTCTTTTTCATTTAAGCAAAAGAAAAATACTCCTATCAATACTACCCAAAATCCAACTGATCTCTTTACCAAGCTTACGGATGCTCAACGCCATTTATTTGCCAAGAAACTTTCAGATCTTCCTGAGATGAGCAAATACTCTCATGGTACTGAAAGCTACCAACAATTCGCTATTCGTATTGCTGAGATGCTACAAGATCAAGAAAAATTTGAGGAGTTATTGCCATATCTCAGAAAATTAGGATATAAGGCGAAATAAAGTACATGTTCAGGTAACATGTTTTCTGAACATCCTTGTACATGAACAGAGGGATTGCATTGAACAGTACAAAGTTTAGCGTTATGGACGCAAGTAAAGCTTTTAAAAAATCAAGAACAACAATATATGAAGCTTTAAAAAATGGAGAATTATCAAGAGATAATGATGGTCTTATAGATCTTTCTGAACTAATTCGAGTTTATGGCAATCCTATAGGTGTTCAATCAAGTACACGTACTGAACACGTTCAGGAGAATGTACATGTACACGTTCATTCTGAGGTTGAAAACCTATTAAAAGAACAGATATCCCTACTCAAAAATCAATTAGATCTTGCTAATCAGCGAGAAAAGTCTTTGATGCAACATATCGAGGATCTTACTCATAGAATTGAGTTTAAGGGTACGCTTGAACCTCAAATTAATGAAGAAGTAGTGACTAATTCATCTGTTAAAAGCGATGAGATAACCACAAAAGAACCTGAACCTATGCAAGAACAGCCAATAGAAAACCCACGCATACCAGTCCCCGAACATATCCAGCCTGAACCGAAGAAAAGGGGCTTTCTGAGTCGTTTTTTCTTGCCGAATGGCTGAGGGCATTATTGATTATGGCTAATCAAACTTGTGGAACAATGGTTAAATACTAGGCGTGGAACGTGAAGAATCCATAAAAAAGCCTAATTTGAACAAACTAGGCTTTTTTATGGATTGCAACTCATTGAAATAAAATAATTAATACAGTCGATTTCGCATAAGGTGTATTATGTTAATTGTAGAAAAACTTTATCAATCCTTGATCCAATTAGAATTATCATTAACTAGGAAAAAACCAACAAAACAATATCTAATACCTAATATTACAGGAAAAACACCATGAAGGTATTCGGAGGGGAATAGCAATAATTCCCCAACATTAGGATGATGAGAATAGCTTAAACGTGGAAAATTTAACGTTCCACCTTCATAATTATCATTAAGATAAAGAATAGCTGATACACATCTCGATGAAAATTCTGTTGCAGTATCATTATGATTTCTAATGTGACTTCCTGCCACATACTTAGCGAGTTGTATGCCACTTAACTTTAAGCCAGATATGTTCCAGTGCCTCAAAATTGTAGGTAAACCAACCTGATTCATTATTTTGGAACATTGCATACAAAGATTAGGGATTTGTAAAGGACCTTTAACCTGTACATTGCGAGCTTCTAAATCAACATATTGAGATAGAGTTTTTTATCATCATAGTTAGTAATTTCTGCCTGTATCCAGTCTCCATTTTCTTCAGCATTATGAATAATTGAATTACAAGATTGTATATCCAATGCCTGTATTGAAAGCACTCCAGGTGCAACTTGCTTATATTGAGGTAATGACATAGTTTTTAATTACTACAATTAGTTCCACCTGGTAAAATTGGAACACTTAAGCCTTGGACTAATTCATCTTGTTTTGCCAATACAAGTCTACTTAAGAGTTCCTTACTTAGAATTACCTTATGCTCTCTACATACTTGTGAAATGGCACCCAATAATTCTATTGAGAACATTGGATCTGATTTGATTTTCATTCTTAATGCTGCAATTTCTTGCTCGAGATTATTAGTCATTGAGATTACATCCTTTTTAAATATTAAGTTGTTGTTTTTTTAAAAAATATTTTTCAATTTATTAATAATATGCTCTCAATCTAAATAGAAATCGAGCTTTTTTTGTTTACAAAATATGAAATAGAGAATCTCCATTTAACATAATGGGCGTTATACGAAGCGCATATAAAAATAGTTTTATATTTCAAAAAGTTATGTTATAAAAAATCGGGGACGCAACCCCGAAAAGCCGACTTGGAAACAAGTCGGCTTTTTTATGAGCGGTTTTGATAGTTCTTGCCAATAGATCTGACTAAAAATTACGCTTTTCAACTTGAGTGATACAATTTTGTGATACATTATTGTATATACAAATTTGAATGTTTTTTATGGAACAGTATTTCGAATGGGATGAGGCAAAGAATCGAAAGAATCAGAAAAAACACGATGTCTCTTTCGAAACGGCAAGCCTTGTTTTTGATGATCCATTAAGGATCTCAATCCAAGACAGACATACCGATGGTGAAGAACGTTGGCAAACCATTGGAAAAGTAAAAGGCGTACTAATGCTCTTAGTAGCTCACACCATCTTTGATGAAGATGACTGTGAAATCATACGAATCATTAGTGCAAGACAAGTAACTAAGGCGGAGCGAGATAGATATGAGCATGGTTAGATACTCACGCAAAGAACTGAATGAAAAATTCAGCGACAAGCAAGATGCTGAAATTCAACGCTTGCTTGCTAAGGGAACGGTTGCTGACGATCAGCTAGATCTCTCAGATATACCTGAAATTACCGACTGGAGTAATGCTGTACGCCACAATCAATTCTATCGTCCAGTAAAGCAACAAACTTCAATTCGGTTAGATGCTGATGTGCTTGCTTGGTTCAAAGCACAGGGAAAAGGTTATCAAACACGTATGAATGAAATCTTACGGGATGCTATGCTCAAAGAATTAAAAAATCATCAATAAAAATGGGAGCTTAGGCTCCCATTTTTGTGTTATTCACCAATTAAAATGTCTATGCGATAAACCATTTAAAATGTCCTGTTTTTAACCACAAGAGTCAAGCACAGGATTTAACTTTCTTTGTTCAATAACAGCTTTCTGAGCTTTACGACTCGGCATACTTTTCTTGAGACGGGAACGTTTATTCTGTTTTTCCAACTCTTCATGCTGTTGCTGAATATGTGCCAGAACTGTACTTAACCGTTTATTCTCAACGATCTCATTCTGCTGTAGCCCAGCTAATTTATTGAAAATGCTGTAGTTGAGCTTTCGTCCCTCGTGCATGAGGGCCACAGTGCCATCTGGGTACTCCAGAAATGAAATATATTGCCCAACAAGCTTATGATTCAGCTCTGTCGGTTCAAGCAGATAAATACATTTGTCATAGGTCAGGGTCAGATTCTTGGTGACCTTACGCGGTTCCTGCCAGGTAAAAATATCATCCAGTTCAAGATGAGATTCGGTTAATGGCCGATGTAAATTCTTTGAGTTTCGCGCACACTTGGCAAACTTCTGATTGAAATGCTCAATAAAGCAGGGCAGCCAGGCATTTGCCTCGGCAATTGAACAGATACCTTCTAGGCGCATTTCCTTGATCAGGCGATCCTGGAGTGTTCTATTGGCACGTTCCACACGGCCTTTGGCCTGGGGTGAGTTGGCGAAGATAATATCAATATTTAACTCATTCAGAATCCGCCCAAATTGCGTGATCTGGCTGTCCTGGCTCGATTTCTGGTTCACTCGGAAGACCGAATGTTTATCGCTATAAAAGGCCAGAGGCTTACCGTATTGTTCAATGTAGGCTCGGGTTGAAAGCATATAGTCGAAGGTCGTTTCCGCCTCACAGAAGCGCAGATGCAACAGCTTTCCAGTGGCATCATCGATATAAACCAGCAAGCAGCACTTAGCAGCGCGTCCTTCGAACCAGTCATGATATGAGCCATCAATCTGGATTAGCTCACCGAAGCAATCCCGGTTATAACGTGGCTGATATGGACGTTTAAGGCGCTTGGATCGTGGAATCCAGAGGTCATTTGCAGTCATCCAGCGCCGAAGCGTTTCTACCGGGATATTCAGGTCAAACATGCTGCTGAGCTTCTCATGGGCCAAGGTAGGTCCAAATCCCAGCAGATGTTCAGAAATAATGGAAAGACATTTTGATTTTAATAAATCATCATGGCGACGATGGCCAGGTTGACCACGACTGGCATGCGCCATACCTGAAACACCATCTTGATTGAGCTTCTGTAATAACCGGGTAATTTGACGGGTTGAAAGATTAAGGATTTCAGCAGCACGGACTTGTGTAATACGATGATCTCGAACGTCTTGCAGAACAGCAAGACGTTGAATTTCTTTGTCAGACATAGTGATCAGCATCTATATTTCATATCCAGTCCATGATGTTTAAGCCATCATAAACTAGACATTTTTATTGGTGAGAATATAGACACTTTAAATGGGTTCTAACATTTTGAATTCGTATAAGGTGTATTATGTTAATTGTAGGAGAACTAATCAAAGCTCTGGCAATGAACATACTTCTACGATTTTCTTCCAATTAAAAATAGGTCGATTCCCATTCATCGTAAAAATATCTAACGCTTTCCACAATATTGTTTCATATTTCAGGAAACCTACTGTACTAGAACTGCGAGCTTGCCTATTTGTATTTCTTTTAATCATACCTTTCAGTTCATAATCACTTTCTAATTCTAATTTCAATTTTTCAAATGAAAGATTATATTAGAGGTGGATCAGGAAATTTGAACAACACTTATAAGTGATATTTTGCTCCCCAAATGATGTTATAAACATCAATATATGGAGTATTTTATGGCACGTAGACCAAGAAGAAATCATTCAAATGATTTTAAAGCTAAGGTAGCACTTGCTGCGATTAAAGCAGAAAAAACACTTGCTGAATTGAGTGCTGAATTTGATGTTCATCAAAACCAAATTATCGACTGGAAAAATCAACTGATTTCAGCTTCCTCGCAAGCTTTCGATCAATCAAAAGCTCCAACAGAACCACCCATCGATCTAAAAAAACTACATGCAAAAATCGGTGAGCAGGCATTAGAAATTGATTTTTTAGAAGGTGTGTTGAAGAAACTGGGCCGCTTCAACCACAAAAGTTAATCGATGACTCACTTCAGATTTCAGTATCTAAGCAAGCTCAGCTGCTGAAAGTCTCCCGTGGTTGTTATTACTATCGCCCAAAACCTGTGAGTGCATCAGATCTGAAGCTAATGCGGTGTATGGATGAGTTACATATGCAATACCCTTTTGCAGGTAGCCGGATGATGCGTGATTTGTTGAATCGTCAAGGACATCATATAGGACGACGTCATACACGTACTTTAATGAAGAAAATGGGCATTAATGCGTTATATTGCAAACCAAATTTAAGCCAGGCTAATCAAGCTCACCGCAAATATCCATATCTGCTCAAAGGATTGGCTATTCAGCGCAGTAATCAAGTGTGGTCTACGGATATAACGTATATCCCTATGGCAAAAGGCTTTGTTTATTTATGTGCTGTGATTGATTGGCATAGCCGCAAGGTACTTGCGCATAGAGTATCGATTAGTATGGAGGTTACATTTTGCATAGAAACATTAAATGAAGCTATTGAAAAATATGGTCGACCTGAAATATTTAATACAGACCAAGGCAGTCAGTTTACCAGTGATGCATTTATTGATGTATTGAAATCAAATGGCATTCAAATCAGTATGGATGGTAAAGGTCGATGGGTTGATAATGTGATGGTTGAACGATTATGGCGGAGCGTTAAATATGAAGAGGTGTATCTCAAAGCCTACAGCAATGTTTTGGATGCGAAGAAGCAATTAAACGCATATTTTGAATTTTATAATTTGAAACGACCTCATTCGAGTCTGGACAAAATGACTCCAGATGAGTTTTACTATGACCAGCTACCACAACAAAATAAGGTAGCTTAACTAGAGCAGAGTATCACTTATAAATAAGCTTTTAGTTGTTCAAACATGTGGGACCACCTCTATTTTATAGGATTACTACTTAGCTTATCTAAATCAAAAATTAAGTCTAGATGTTTACCATGTAAAAGAATTAAGTTCAAAAAGTAGTCTTTAAATAACCTACTATTAGGTCCATTCACCACTCCTAAGTGGTATATTTTCAAGCCTAGTTCTGTCAACTCATAATTAGAATCAATAACCTTTACATGCTTGCAAAATGTAATGAAGTTTTTTTTGATTGAATTAAAATAATTATCGCCAACAAACTTTTTGTCCATATCTTTATGGAGTTTCGTTATAGCATCTAACTTATCAGATCCCATCAACTTTCTTATCTTTGCTAAATTTTTTTCAAAAAATAAAATATCTTTTTTTCCACCTAATGTTTTTATCGAATTACCTTGTATATCAAAAATAGGTTGGGGTAGAAAAGTTGTTAATATACTAGGAGGAGCAATGTAATTGTCCCAACAATATTCATAAGCATCTACATTAATAATTTTAATTTTTTTAAGATAAAAACAGTGAAGTATTAAATGAAATAAAGGAATTGGTAAGTCCTGATGCTTTGCCCAAAAGCGACTATTTACCATGTCAGATGTTTGAGCTAATGCATTAGATGTACTTACATTTCTTAGAATTTTTACTTGCTTTGGATCTTTATTATCAAAAGCAATTAGCCCTATAGCTAATTTATTGTCAATAACATCATTGAAGATAGAATCCATATAATTAGCTATTGCAAAATCTTCAATATATTCTGGAATAACTAGGAAAGAAGCATGTGACTTTTTTAAATAAGCAATAGTCTGGCCTAAGCCTGTGAGAATTCCTCTTTTAGTTTCAGTATCAGGCTTGAATTCAAAATTAATTTGCTTCTTTGTATTAGGATCATAAAAAGATGCATCAGGTGATGGAAAAACACTATCACAGCCAACTCTATATAAACTTGGACCAATGTTTTCTTCTAAACATCCCCATGCCCCACTTTTAAAGTTGGCTAATACTGCATCAGTAGTAGTTTTAGCCAGCATATGATGATTCATTGACATAATAAAAACCTATTCAAGCATAGAATATTTCGCTAGATGCGTTGTATTTTCTTCTTTCCATTCATTATTAATGACTGTTCTTAAACGTTCACCAAAAATTTGAGCAACTAGACAGGGAAAAGCATTTCCCACCTGTAAGCATTGATTAATAATAGGTCCAACAAACTGATAATGATCAGGGAAGGTTTGAATACGTGCAGCTTCTCTTACTGTCAAGGTTCTATTCAAGACAGGATGAACAGGAAAAGCATTATGTCCTGGAACAATCGTTAAAGACGGTTTCTTTCGATCTAATCTTTTGTAAACATGACTAAAGTTTGCAATAGGCTTACCAGTTTTAGTCCCTGTTTTTAAATGCTCAGGTAGTAGCTCAATATCTAACTTTTTCCCTTCTTCTATATAAGAATATCTTTCTACAATAGTAGGAGCATGTTTAGCTGGAACATGGTGCGAAAGTAAATCGTAAGATGAGGGGTCCATCAGATCTGTGATAACTTCCCCAACAGTTCTGTATGGTAATTGCCATGAATCAGGTGTTGAGAAATATTTTGGCTTGGGAAATGGAATAACTAAATCTGTTTTAGTCCCAATTAATAAAAATCTCTTTCTTAATTGAGGAGCACCATAATCAGCAGCATTTATTACCTTACATTCTGTTCTGTATCCATTCTCTGCAAAAAACTCTTGAATTGCTTTTACATATTCTCCATTTTGAGCAGATAAAATACCTGGAACATTTTCCATAATGAACCATTTAGCTTCTGATTTAATAACAATATTTGCAAATGCAAAAACTAAATTATTTCTTTTATCTTCACTAATTTGATGATTCTTTGTATTAACAAAACGTCTTTTTCCAAAGATAGAAAAACCCTGGCATGGTGGTCCACCAACAACAAGATCAACCTTCTGTTCTTTTAAGCGCATAGCAATATTATGTTGGATTTCCTCATCACTTAAATCTGCTTCAAGACATTCATGATCAGTATGGTTCTTCCGATACGCTTCAACAGCATAACGGTCAAAATCTGCACCTAATATGCAATCTAAACCAGCACTTTTTAAACCTTCAGTAAATCCTCCAACTCCACTGAATAGATCAGCAAATCTAAGGGATACACGTCCTGAATTTTTAGTCTTAGTTAATTTAAATTTTTCACCAACAAACATATGATTTGTATCAATACTTTCGTAATCAATATCATTAATAAACTTATCAATAGAATCAGCTAGTTTAGCTGCTAATAACGGTGGAACAGCATTACCAACAAGAATACATTGTGATCGACGGTCACCCTTAAAGATGAAATCATCAGGAAAGGTTTGAATACGTGCAGCTTCTCTAGGTGTTAAGCTTCTAGCTAGATATGGATGTACTGGCAATGCATTATTCCCAGGAACAATTGTCGATGAAATAGTTTTTCTATCTAATCTTGTATAAGTATTGCCAAAGTTTTTACGTCTAATATCTTCGGGGAGATCTTCAGGCTTCGGTAATTTCCCGCCTTCAGGAATTAACTCATAACGACGTTTAACAATATCACTATGATTTAAAATAATATGATTTGGAAATTCTTCATTCTCAAAATCTGCTAAATCATTAATTGCATCACCAACATTTTTAAAAGATTTCAAAAAACCATATGGCTTTACATCAGGTTTTGGAAAATTGAATTTTTTATGTTGAAGACGTGTTCCCATTAAAAACACACGTTCTCTTTTTTGAGGAACACCATATAAAGATGAGTCAATAAGGGTATATGAAATACTATAACCTATTGATAAAAATGAATTAACAATGTTTTCAAAAAACCGTCCTTCAAACATTGTTAAAAGACCTTTAACATTTTCAAATAAAAAACATTTAGGCTTAAACGTATTCACTAAAGATACATAATTTTCAAACAAATAGTTCCGTGGATCAGATGAGTTCTTATTGCCCATGTTTGAAAAACCTTGGCAAGGTGGTCCACCAATAATTACATCGACTTCTTTATCACCAATAACTTTTTTAAATTTATCCAAAGGAATTTGTCGAATATCTTCTCTAAAAAATGGTACAGATGGATAATTATAAGAATACGTTAATTCAGCTTCTTTCATGATATCCGATGCTAACAAACAGTTATGTCCAGCTTCTTTAAAGCCTATGTCTAACCCACCAGCACCTGTAAATAAGGAAATAAAATTAAGAGCCATTAAAGTATCAAACATCAAAGTACAAATTTATGGAACGGCTATACTACTATATTAGTCAATTATAAATTGGGGTATATAGTTTGGCTGAGTAAAAAGACGACAAGTTAAGTCGTTTAACATAAAATCTCTTATGCGAAGCATGACTGTTTTTAGTTAGTGGCAATCTGTGACAAAAATACACTAAGGATTTGTTTTTAATATATTTTATTAAAAAATGTGTATCAATGTGGCAAGCCTCTAATATAGATAAAAACAGTGAAACCCTTATCAGATAAGGGTTTCACTGCATCCTAATAAGGTGCGTATGGTGTGTATCAAAAAGATGGCGATTTTTGATCAATTCAAGTGACCTAAAAAATAATAAAACCAACAAAATTCAATGAAATTTGAATTTTGAGAGCGTCAACTAATCATATTTAGCAAAAATTAGGCAAAAATTAGGCAAAAATTAGGCAAAAATTAGGCAAATATTTAGCAGAAATTTAGCAATTTTAAATATCTAAACTTCAAAAATAGCTTTTATCCAAAAGCTTTAACAAAGAAATTCCATAGGACAAGATCAACATTGAGCAATAGCGAATTGTTGTCGGTAATGTAGTCGTTCACCTTGCGTGTACTATTACATTACACATCTTGCCTCATCGTACAAAAGTTAATGCTCTTAAATACACCAAAGAAAGCCTATTTCATGTAAGAACATAAACTTAAATACTCTAAAAACCTCTTAAATACACGCATATACCCGCTTATTCACATAATTGGCTATTCTCAATACACGTATATACACTTAAATACTCCTTTTTTATCTTACTTTTTATTCAATTCTCTCCACTCAGCCATTAAAGCTGCTTCTTCCTGCTCTAAAGTCGTTTCACCGTTCAAAATACGCTGGTGTCTTGCATCTTCATAAGGTTGGCAAGCATCTATGACTTCTTGAGAAAATTCGTGATCTACGATTCCCTTTGAGCTTCTAAAAATCTCTTTTAACCGTTCTTTTTCTGCTTCATTCATAAATACAGCTCCTCGTTGTTTGGTGCTTATTTAAATAACTCGCTATGCGTTCCAGTACGCACAAAAACCACCATCTCAAACTTAGAGAGTGGCTCGATACGATAGATCAACAGAAAATCGCCACCGACATGCAATTCACGGCAGTTTTTCCATTGATTACCACTTAGCGCATGATCAACCCATTCAGCACCCAAAGGCTCATCATTAGCGATAATCAGCATCATGACCTCTTTAAGCTTCCCCATGTCATAACGACCACTACGAGAAAGCCTTTGCCAGTCTGCTAAAAACTCTTTGGTATAGTCCGATGATCGAGGTAAAACGACCCGTTTATCTTTAGCTGTTTTTTTCGAGGTCATTAAACAAGTCTTCTACAGTTTCAAAACGGGCTTTCTTGGCCTGAATAAGCGCATCAGCTTCATTCATTGCAGCTACAGTTGTGGTATTGGGTACACGTACATCAAACGGAATCGCCTGTTCAGCCACGACACGGGTCAAAAAGATCCGTACAGCATCAGACACAGACATACCCATTGATTTCAAAGCTTGTTGCGCCTGTAGCTTTGTTTCATCATCAATTCGAACGTGTAGCATTGAGGTTTGAGAAGTCATATCTTCACCTAAACATTATGTGACTCAATTGAGATACAATATAGCATATTACCGCCTGAATATTTCAAATAAAAGGATATTTCGATTTATTGATCAAACAGAAAAAATTAGGCCAATAAAAAAATATCGCATTTAAACGCTCTATTTTCACCATAGAGAGGCGATCTCAAACTTAAACATAAGAATCCACCTAAAAACAAAAAAGTTTCTCTAAGCTCAAATAGAAGCAAATGACACAACACTAATAAACCACTAGAAAACATTAACCAAGCGAGTGTCTACGAGCGACATCACCAAAATTCGCACCTCGACTTTCTGAAAAACAGCTTTTTAGGCTGTGAAGCCTAAATAAGCGTAAATTACATGCAGAAAAAGGAGCCTAGATCGAGCGAAGCGAGTAAAAAAGCTTTATGAGCGAAGCGAATTCCGAGTGCTTTTGCTTTTTCTTAAATTCACGGGAATATTTACCAAAAAATTGCCCCTCGAATCGAGCGAAAGCGAGATTCAATAGAGTTTGAGCCTAGCGAAAACCAAGGGCAATTTTTCAAATGAAAGGCTTTTAATTATTTTAAGACTTTTAAATGCTTTTAGAATCGATGAAAGCCTTATATAGCAATACTTACAGACTATATATGACTACGTTTACCTACCAATATGACTACGTTTACCTACCAATATGACTACGTTTACCTACCAATATGACTACGTTTACCTACCAATAATCTACAGTATATATTTTGTAGATTTAACTACGTTTACCTTGCATTAATCTACATAATATTTTATATAGATTTATATTCATAAATAATAAAGTAGACAAATATTATGCGAGATCTAGTTGTTAAAGATAATGCTCTAATCAATGCAAGCTATAACCTAGATTTAGTTGAACAACGCTTAGTTCTTCTTGCCATTGTTGAGGCTAGGGAAAGTGGTAGAGGTATCAATGCCAATGACCCTTTAGAAGTGCATGCAGAGAGTTATATCAATCAGTTTAATGTCGCAAGACAAACCGCCTATCAAGCATTAAAAGATGCATGTAAAGACTTATTTGCTCGACAATTTAGCTATCAAGAAATAAATAAAAGAGGAAATGTTGAAAATGTATTAAGTCGTTGGGTGAGTGAAATTAGGTACATTGATGATGAAGCAACTGTAAAATTGATTTTCGCACCTGCGATTGTCCCTTTAATTACAAAGCTAGAAGAACAATTTACTAAATATGAATTACAACAAATCAGTAATTTAAGTAGTGCTTATGCTGTCCGTTTATATGAACTCTTAATCGCATGGCGTAGTACAGGACAAACACCATTTATTGAATTAGCAGAGTTTAGAAGAAAAATTGGTGTATTAGATGATGAATACACTCGTATGGGTAATTTTAAAGATCGTGTTCTCAATTTAGCTATTTCTCAAATTAATGAGCATACAGATATTAAAGTTAAGCTTGAACAACATAAGCGTGGTAGAAATATTTTTGGCTTCTCTTTTTCATTTAAGCAAAAGAAAAATACTCCTATCAATACTACCCAAAATCCAACTGATCTCTTTACCAAGCTTACGGATGCTCAACGCCATTTATTTGCCAAGAAACTTTCAGATCTTCCTGAGATGAGCAAATACTCTCATGGTACTGAAAGCTACCAACAATTCGCTATTCGTATTGCTGAGATGCTACAAGATCAAGAAAAATTTGAGGAGTTATTGCCATATCTCAGAAAATTAGGATATAAGGCGAAATAAAGTACATGTTCAGGTAACATGTTTTCTGAACATCCTTGTACATGAACAGAGGGATTGCATTGAACAGTACAAAGTTTAGCGTTATGGACGCAAGTAAAGCTTTTAAAAAATCAAGAACAACAATATATGAAGCTTTAAAAAATGGAGAATTATCAAGAGATAATGATGGTCTTATAGATCTTTCTGAACTAATTCGAGTTTATGGCAATCCTATAGGTGTTCAATCAAGTACACGTACTGAACACGTTCAGGAGAATGTACATGTACACGTTCATTCTGAGGTTGAAAACCTATTAAAAGAACAGATATCCCTACTCAAAAATCAATTAGATCTTGCTAATCAGCGAGAAAAGTCTTTGATGCAACATATCGAGGATCTTACTCATAGAATTGAGTTTAAGGGTACGCTTGAACCTCAAATTAATGAAGAAGTAGTGACTAATTCATCTGTTAAAAGCGATGAGATAACCACAAAAGAACCTGAACCTATGCAAGAACAGCCAATAGAAAACCCACGCATACCAGTCCCCGAACATATCCAGCCTGAACCGAAGAAAAGGGGCTTTCTGAGTCGTTTTTTCTTGCCGAATGGCTGAGGGCATTATTGATTATGGCTAATCAAACTTGTGAACAATGGTTAAATACTAGGCGTGGAACGTGAAGAATCCATAAAAAAGCCTAATTTGAACAAACTAGGCTTTTTTATGGATTGCAACTCATTGAAATAAAATAATTAATACAGTCGATTCGCATAAGGTGTATTATGTATTAATTGTAGGAAAAAAAAAAAACAATATCTATATTACAGGAAAAAACATGAAGGTATTCGGAGGGGAATAGCAATAATTCCCCAACATT